>PVLC010011836.1:0-26800 GCA_004027655.1 Graphiurus murinus
TTTTTTTTTTTTTTTTTTTTTTTTTTGTGGTACTGGGGATTGAACTCAGGGGCATTCTACCTCCGAGCTACACTTCCAGCCCTATTTTTTATTCTTTATTTTTGAAACCAGGTCTCGATAAGTTGCGGAGTGCCTCACTAGGTAGCTGAGGCTGGCCGCGAACCCGGATCCTCCGGTCTCAGCCTCCCGAATGCTGGGATTACAAGCGTGCGCTACCACGCCCGGCTAAAAATTCTCACTTTTTTAAACCCCAAGGGTGGGGCACTGCCACCCCATGTTGCCCCAGCTTTCCTATTCCCTGCCTTGGAACCTGAGCCAGCGCCTCTCCAGGTGTCATATATAAAAAGGATTGTAAGGGACCCTGTTCTCTCTCTCTCTCTCTCTCTCTCTCTCTCTCTCCAGCCACTTCCAACATGGCCCATTCCCCTGAATGTGTATCTTTGCTTTTCTTGAATTAAACTTGTGCGTTTGTCCTTGACTGGCGTGTGTTGAAATTCTTTTCACCACAGAGGCCAAGACCCTTACAGAAGTTATCGTGCTGATCCACGGCACCACCATGCCCAGCTTTTACCTTATTCTTGAATCTAACACAGTGGCTTCTTTCTCTCATGGCAAATCTCCTCCCACCTATCTGCATACCTCCCCCACTCCCACACCAATCTCTGTCTCCCCTAGTCCTGTGCTACTTTTACCTGCTTTATTACTCATATTTCCTTCCTTGAAGCAGGACTGTCTGGTTGAGAAGTGCATGTTAGTGGTCACTCTAGTCTCCAGGTGGCTCTCTAAAGCATCAAGCCGTAGCCAGGCATGGCAGTGCATGCGTGTAATCCCAGGACTTGAGAGCTGAGACAAGAGGTTCACAGGTTGTCATGTGCAAGTGACCAAGCTGGACTCTCAGACCATGCAATAATTAATTTATTAAGTTTTGACAAGCATGCACTCAGTTGATACTTTCCAGTTCAGTTTAAGTCTAAGCCTAAGTTCTAGCTCATCACCAGACCCAGGGAACTCACATGCAATGTGTCCCAGTCGAAGGTCCTGTAGAGTGGGGTCCACCTTCAGCTGATGCTTAAGTTTGATGACAGGTCCGAGGATCACCAGCATGGAGGGCCCCCCACTGGGCAATGGAGAGCACAGAGTGCCTTGACACTGGGTTTATAAGGGTTGTTTCAGCTGGAACCTCTAGGTTGGGGGGTGGTCTTCTGATTGGCTCAGCTCAGTTACACCCAAACAGTCCATTCTGATTGGCTGAGGCTGATGTAAGTTCATATCTGGGTCCCTGAGCTCTCTTAGTGAGCTGTCTTATCTTTAACATGCACACACTTGGGGCCACTCTCTCACACATGAACCACCAAGTTACATTTTTAAGGTTAAGTCACATTCACGTTTCAAGTCAACATAGTATTACTCCTAACATTAACATAATTTTGATATTACTCCTAACACAAGTTTAAGGACAGACTCAGCAAGTAGTGAGACTCTCAGCAACCTAGCAAGACCCCATTTCAAAAACAAAAACAAAAAAAAGCCGGGTGTGGTGGCGCACGCTTGTAATCCCAGCATTTGGGAGGCTGAGACCAGAGGATCCGGGTTTGTGGCCAGCCTCAGCTACCTAGTGAGGCACTCTGCAACTTAGTGAGACTTGGTTTCAAAATAAAGAATAAAAAATAGGGCTGGGGGTATAGCTCAGAGGTAGAATGCCCCTGAGTTCAATCCCCAGTACCTCAAAAAAGAAGGGCTGGGGGTATAGCCTGGAGGTAAAGTGCCCCTGGGTTCAATCCCCAGTAATACACACACACACACACTAAATAAATAAATAAATAAATAAATAAATAAATAAATAAATAAATAAATAAATAAATAAAAAGTTGTCAAGCCTTAGAGATATTCATTTCCTCAAGAATATTCTTTTGGGGGTATTTTTGTTTGTTTGTTTTGGTACTCTTGTGGTACCTCTGACTTACACCCCCAACCCTTTTTATTTTTTGTTTTGAAAAAAGTTCTCACTTAAGTTGCTGAGGCTCTCCCTAAATTGCTGGGCTGGCCTCAAACCTCTGCTCCTCCTGTCTCAGTCTCCCAAGTACTGGGGTTATAGGCATGTGCCACCACGCCCAGCTGAGAATATTCTTAACTAGCTATCAGGAGAAGGTATACAGAGCTTGGAAAGCCAGCATGTGAAGAGCTCCTTTTTCTCTTTCCTTCTAATAAGCATTTCCTGCACAGCCCATCATGCATCCTACTCTCTGCTCCTCCAATCTACATGGCAGGGGTACTCCCAGACCTCCCATAAACCTCTGCACTAGCTTGTCACTACTCATCCATATTGTCTTCTACTTGTTTATGCAGCTAAGTCCTTGATAGCAGGTAATCTGTCTTGGGATTTTGTTTTATTTTGTTGTTGTTGTTTTTGTACTGAGGATTAAACCCAAGGGCATTCTACCTCTGAGCTACACACCCAGCCTTTTTATTTCTTATTTTGAAATAGGGTTTTGCTGAATTGCTGAGGCTGGCCTCTAACCTATGATTCTCCTGCCTCAGTCTCCCAAGTACTGACATTGTAGGTGCGTGCCACCTGTTCTTTAATTCTTGTGTTCTTTAACTCCCATGTACCTAACAGTGTCTGGCACTTAGTGTGTGCTCAGCAAGGGGTTTACTTAAAGAACAAGTGAAATGCTCTTTCCTTTAAAGACCCCTCTCAAACCCCAACTCTTCCATCAATTGCCCCGCAGTCCATTCTATCTGTTTTCACTCTTTCCGTCTTTATTCTCCCATGGTGGCTGGTGCCTCAATTCCAGTACTCAATACAAACTGTCTTGGAGTCATTGTCTTGGAGACAATCTTTTTCTATCCCCCTAAAAAAGTATTGGAGGAGAAGAACTCTGCTTATTTTCCAGTTTCCATCCACAGGTGCTCAATTTCAAAAGTTCTCAAGTAACAGGTTGAATAAAAATTCTACTGCCATCATTTAACAAAAATACACACCCAGATGCTTCAATCACGTCTTCGTAAATGAGAAAACACATCTAGTTTGGAAACACAGCAAAATGCCTTCCTTGGCGCATCACAAATTATTTGTAAGGTACAGACAAGCTGGGTTTTCTTACTAAAGCATTAGGTTGTGTGTTTGTACAGAATACAGTGAAAAATGGAGCTTAACTGACATCAAAATCCAAAAGATCCAGCAGCTAGATTCCCTCTTCTTACTCACAGAAAATTGTATTATAGAACCAGTGACCCTGGTTGTATAACATTTTCTCTAATCATAAAAATAAAAGTATTTTCATTAGAGACATTCTGAAAAATACAGAAAAGCATAAAGAAATCATCATTATTCTGTTTTCTAGAGGAAACATTTTGGTGTTTCCTTCCTGTGTTTTTCCTTGTAAACATATTGGGATCTTACAGATGCATATATTGCTTTATCACTTATATCATTAAATATTCTTCAATAACCTGTTTTCTTTTGTTTATGTTTTTGGTGCTGGGGATTAAACCAAGGGCTTTGTGCTTGCTAAGCCCATGCTCCCTCATGGAGGCACACACCCAATCAATAATCTGATTTTTTTTTTGCAATTTTGGGGATTGAACCCAGGGGCATTCTACCATGGACCTATACACCAAGCCCCCCACCCCCTTTTTGGTATTGGGAATTGAACCCAAAGGCATTTAACCTATGAGCTTCACCCCCAACCTTATTTTATTCTTTATTTCTTTATTTTTTTGTGGTACTGGGGATTGAACTCAGTGGCATTCTACCTCTGAGATACACCCCCAGCACTATTTTTTTATTCTTTGTTTTGAAACAGGGTCTCACTAAGTTGCAGAGTGCCTCACTAGGTAGCTGAGGCTGGCCTCGAACCTGGATCCTCTGGTCTCAGCCTCCCAAATGCTGGGATTACAAATGTGCGCCACCACGCCCAGCTCTTATTCTTTATTTTGAGACATAGTCTCACTAAGTTACCTCACACTGGCCTCGAGCCTGTGGTCCTCATGACTTAGCCTCCAAAGTACTGGGATTATAAGGAGTTAGTGACAAGTAAACAGAGAGGACGAGATCCAGGGAAAAGTTCATAAGATGTCATCTGTGAGGAAGCTAAAACTGAAAAATAAGTCCTTACGGATATCAGTAAGGGCCAAAACAAGTTTAAGTGAAACTAGAAGAAAAATAAGATGAAAACATGCCCAAGATGTGGGTAGGTAAGGGTTGTCAAGCCCTGCTGGACAATGCACATCCATGGTAATGTGGGTGAGGACATTTTCAAAATCCTTGATATGCATTATTAAATCCCAGCTCCCACTGTTACAGTTTTGGTGGTTGCTGTGAGTTCTTTTCCTCAGCCTAGATAGATATCATGGGCAGGGAAGTACAGAGCCAGGACAAGCAGTTGGAATTTAGTATTGGGCAAAAAGATTTATTATACAAGCAAGAGAGCTGGGTGTGGTGGTGCACGCTTGTAATCTCAGTACTTGGGAGGCTGAGACAGGAGGATCACAGGTTCATGGCCAGCCTCAGCTACTTAGTGAGGCCCTCTGCAACTTAGTGAGACCCTGTTTCAAAATAAAGAATAAAAAACAGGGCTGGGGATATAGCTAGATTGCTCCTGGGTTCAATCCCCAGTACTGAAAAAAAAAAAAAAAGCAAGAGTAACAGAGCTCTCTCAGAGAGATGGGGAGGGGGGACAGAGCAAGAGAGAGAGAGCGAGGGAGAGAGAGAGAGAGAGAGAGAGAGAGAGAGAGAGAGAGAGAGAGAGTGTGTGTGTGTGTGAGAGAGAGAGAGAGAGAGAGAGGCATCATACTTCCAAGGAGAATGCAATGGACCAGAGTGCTGGTGTCCCCCTGAACCCCTGAATCTTAAATAGGGTTTGTCCTATCTGCTTTTGCTTATCTGGGTTGCTAAGTTCCCAGGCCAATAGCCTGCACTTTGCCAGCATCTACGTGAGAGGATAATTTTTTTTTTGTACTAGGGATGGAACCTAAGGGCATTCTACCTCTACCTCTGAACTACACCCCCAGCCCTGTTTTTAATTCTTTATTTGGAAACAGGGTCTCACTAAGTTGTGGAGGGCCTCACTAAGTAGTTGAGGCAAACCTGCGATCCTCCTTTCTCAGCCTCTCAAGTACTGGGATTACAAGCGTGTGCCATCATGCCCAGCTTGCCTACTAAGTTTTAAGAGTTGTAACTTTTTTAGTATTGGCCTTCATCTTATCTTCATTGCCATGCCAGTCTAGCAAACTTGGGACAGAAGAAGCCCAAAGAGCAGGCTGGGAAGAGTAGGAAGCAGCCTGTTTCCTTTAACCTTTTAAATGTCTGCTCTACTTTGGGACACTACATGGTATGAAATCATCCATAACCATATCATTTTCTGCTTTCTATTAACTTGCTTACAAGCATAGACAAGGGAAATGGTTCGCTGAAGTCTCTCTGACCACTTCTGTGCTGAAAGGGGACATGATGTGGGGCCCCAGTCTTGAGGGTGCATGCAAGCAACTTGTCCTGGGGGAATTAGAACAGCTGACATTTCACATCACCACGACCATCCAAGGGGCTTTAGTAGATGCTCATCTTGGGTTCTATTTGCAGCATTGTTTGAAGTCTGATAGCTTTAAACCTGTTGGAAACAAAAACTGATTCCAAGATTTAGAAAGCATAGTCCAAACATGAGCATAAGCAGAATGTCAACCAGGGGTCTCAAGAAAAATAGACTTAATAGAACCTCACTGGAAACCTTTTAACTATTTTTTAAATATAACCTATTTTTATCACACATGCACTAGTCTTTCTATAAGCTTTATCTTTCACAAACACTTTATGACATACTCAAACCTTTTGCTCTTAGCCTTTTGATTTTATCCTAGTTCCTCTTTTTCCATTTGGAATAATCTTAAGATAAACTTAACCATATAAGATGCTTTCTTATTCTCAAAATATTCTCTTTTAATTTTATCCTTCCTTAGTAAGAACTTTTCATATCCATATATCTTTTTATATCTCTCTCTCTCATTTTTATACACTGATTTCTTTCTGTCTTCATTTCTTTCTTTCTTTCTTTTTTTATTTTTTTTAGTTCTGGAGATTGGACCCAGGGGCATTCTACCTCTGAGCTACTGAGCTACACCCCTAGTCCTATTTTTTATTCTTTATTTTGAAATAGGGTCTCACTAAGTTGTGGAGAGCCTCACTAAGTAGCTGAGGCTGGGCACAAACCTGGATCCTCCAGTCTCAGCCTCCCAAGTACTGGGATTACAAACATGCGCTGCCACGCCCAGTTTCTTAATTTCTTTTTTGACTTTATATTTTGAAACCATTTTATAAACTCTTTAACAAAGTAAGAAGCAAATTAAAATCATCTATTCAAGTTTTACAGTGGCCTGGACTTTAAAGAGTAACAACGTTTTTAAAAAAATTTTAGATATTTACATTTTTGCTAGGACTTACTGAAATAAGAACCTTGAACAATAACCTTTAACAATACCTTATCTTAGTTCTTTATTGATGGCTGCCAAAGTCAAGGTTCATTAGCAATTTTGGTGATTAAACAAGCCAATTGATTTGTTTGGAATATAAGCACCTAATATTAACCCAAGGATGGCCAACAAAGTGACTGTCAGTCCTGCAACAAGACCTGGAGACCAAAGGTGTAAATTGCTATTACATTCAGGGGGTAGGGAATGCATTGCTCATGAATGGGTTAATGACAGTAGGGAATGCATTGCTCATGAATGGGTTAATGACAGTAAGGAATGCATTGCTCATGAATGGGTTAATGACAGTGAAGAGGGCAGAATAATTCCAAGATTGCCCACATAACAGCAACCCCGAAATCCTCTAGGAATGATGGAATAAGATAAATTAAAAGATTAACCAACCTAAGGGTAAATTTACTTTTTTTTTAATAGATTTTCTATTTATTATTTTGAAGGCACAACTGTAGAATAAAGGCTAAGAAATATTTTCACTTTATGGAGTTTTTTATTATTTAGCATGGATTTTTTTATACATTTCTTGAGTACAACACGGTTACGTATACATTTATGGCATATCAATCATTGTCAGAGCAAAATTAGCACCACTTCTTCATTTTCCATGTATAGCCCACATTCTTAACATAGCCTGGTCAAGCAAACTCTAGAGTCATAAAACCATAAACCTTTAGAGTCATATATTTACTTTCTAAGAAGTAGGAGGGTCGTAAATTTACTTCTGTTGTTGGTACTGGGCTATATATTGTATGGTTACATTTAAGGGTACATGACACTGGTCCTATACACAATCTTCTGGCACAATAATTGAGATTGGAATGGGGTCTCCTGGAACCTGTATCTTATGATTATCATGAGTATAGCTATTAAAACTCAAAAAGGATGTTAGGTTAACATTTGTCCACTTTTTAATTTCTCATTCAGTTAGACCAAGGCCAATTAAATGTTAAGTTAGGACTTGTTTAGCTGACTTGGGCTTGAACATACAGAAGGAAGATGTGTTTAGTACATTTTTGTGCCATGTAAGTCCAAAGGTTAGTACTGTGAAGAGCAGGAATAGACTTTTGAGTGATTTAAATAAACATCCATGTTGATTCTCTATATGTTACATCATTTGGGTTTTTCTTTTGCATTTAATTAATTAATTTAATTTAATTAATTAATTTGCAGTACTGGGGATTGAAACCAGGGGCATTCTACCTCTGAGGTACACCGCCAGTCCTATTTTTTATTCTTCTATATCCCCAGGCCTATTTTTATTCTTAGTTTGAAACAGGGTCTCACTAAGTTGCAGAGTGGCTCACTAGGTAGCTGAAGCTGGTCACGAACCCGGATCCTCCAGTGTCAGCCTCCCAAATGCTGGGATTACAAGCATGCGCCACCACACCTGGCTCTATTCTTTACTTTAAACATATTCTCACTAAGTTGTGGAGGGCCTCACTAAGTAGCTGAGGCTGGAAGTGAACTGGGATCTTCCTGTCTCAGCCTCCCAAGTACTAGGATTACAAGCATGCACCACCAAGCCCAGCTTCTTTTGCATTTTAATACATTCAGAAGTACCAGTATCTAGCAAAGTGGCTTGAAGCAGAATAATGGAAAAATTAGTATTAGAACTCTTTGATTGATCTGTCAGGCTTCTAAACTAGTCTGATAAGTCTTATAAGAATATATTATTGCACAATCCCTTGTCCATATGACAGTTCCAACAGGGAGGCTAGTTAGTCCCACAGTGTAATGTTAGGGAATCACCTATAGCCACAGTGTGGCCAGTATAGCTGGAGGCTGTTAGATAGTATCCTTTAGCCACTGAATATATAAGTAATGAGAAAAGGCTTAATGTGAATCGATCCATTACTCCCTTGTTTATCTGGTATGGGGAGTATGAACAGAGCGTGAATCCTAAAGGATGAGAAAAGCAAGATAATATGAAAAGCAGCAAAATTGGCTGGGGGCATAGTCTTGGAAGGTCTTTTAAATCTAACACAGAATAGCATTGTGCTCCACTGGGGACCTGGGTCAGTAAAGTGTAAGCATTTGGGACCACAGAATGGAGAGAGACTACTGTTTCATAAATAAGTCTGAAGTCTTTCACCAGATGCCCTTTATTTTTTTCCTTTGTTTTATACCCAGGATAGGAGTATTATAGGGACTCACATATTCTACCAATAAGCTTAAGCTTAACAAGCGGTTTACAATGGGCAACAGTACTGCCTTTACCTTGGGCCTTGATGTATGGCCATAACTTTAGCCTTTTAGTATACAATATAAATAAGTATTGCCTACATCTTGGGCTTCCTGATAAACTTGGATTTGATCTAGGAGCAGTGGTGTATCCCTCTAAGTGGGGTTACATGAGGTCAGTAGCTCAAAGCTCTATATATGTTGTTCAGGTTGCTGGTAAAGCTGTCAAGGTCTTTTTAAATTTTCTTTAGCTCAGCTAATGTGAATGGCTTGTGGACAATTTTGGGCCTGAAGTCTCCCCCTTCTATTGCTACAAGAAGAAGCATTACCTTTTGTCGCCTTAGCCCTGGCTGCCTTTTCTTAGTATTTAGTATGTCCTGGGTCTCCAGTTTGTGAAAGGCAGCATCATAGTATGGAGGGGTCTGTTTTGGCATAGTATTATGGGTGTCATAGGGGACTCTATAGGTGCCATGGCTCCTACAATGCTGTTATTTTGTTTTCCCTGGGCCAATTGATCTTTAAATTCTGTCTTAACTGAAGCTACCAAAATTGTTTTTAACTCTGAGATCTTTAAATAAGTCTGGGTAGTCCCAGAGGTAAAAGAACAGTTGAATGTAAGCCACCTGTCCCCACTCTCTCTCTCTTTCTTACAATATATCTAACTGCAGGATGGTGTTATAGTTTAAGCTTCCCTGAGGTGGCCAGATCTTTCCATCCTCCAGTGAGTATTCAGGCCACACTTGAGTGCAGAAAAAAATGAACGCCTTCTTCCTTAGGGTCTGTTGGAGAATACACACCAGGGGAGTTTGAGCTTTGACCATAGACTGCTGGGATCCCATCTAAGAGAGAAGGAGGGTGTAATTGGATTGTGCTTAGAAGGTTGTCCTCCTTCCTTTCACCTTATGATAGAAACTAAAGGCCCAGCCAAGGGATGTCCAGCTAGGCGCTTGTCTGTGGCTTGGTGAGAGTGGCCTCACAGTTCATTGGGGAAGGTCTCTACAAGTATGAGGTGTTGCTACCTTTTCCTCTGCCTCAATGCACCCTTCTCTACCTGTTGCTTTCCCTCCCTCTGGTGTTGTGGATGATATTTTTGTGGGGTCCCATATATCTTCTTTCGTATCCCCAATACCACTGATGTTCAAACATTGCTGTTCTCAAAAACACTCTTAGCCGCCATGCATGGATGGTGGCTACCAGGGCCTCCTCCCTTTTGTAATCTCTAATCTTTTTCTTTTCTTTTTTTTAAATGATTATTTCCATTTCTGTCTGGTAGAGTCAGAGATCCAGGGTCCCACTCGTATCACTGCATAAAGAAGATGGTCATAATGCAATTAGGAACATATAAATATAAAAGGCTATCACAAGTTTGTTTTTTAGATGCCATTAGCTTAGTAATCTTACATTTTGTAGTTTGGAAATCTTATATATGTTGAGAACACAAATATTTAAAACATTGATGTCAATATATAGCAGGAAACAGAGAAAATCATATTAATAAAATAAATTTTGCCTCTAGGGATTTTTTTGTAAAATTTTACTAAAATCAGATCAATATTTTAAGAAAAAAATTATTTTAAACATGTGGAATACATAGAATCAATGCATTTAATGTGACTTTTAGAAAACCTATTAATAATTTGTCTTCATTGTAACCAATCTTATTACACATTTAAATTTTTTACACATTTTATCCTTTATAAATTACTTACAAATTAAAGCATTTCTCTTTATTTTAACTTTATTATAATATTGCCTTATACCTACAGATAACTCCTTTTATTGGGTTTTCTTTTGCTTTTGGGACTCTGGTGATATGACAATTATTTACCGGTTAGTGTGCCAGAATGGCCACATCTGATTTACTTTGCTGGCATAGTTTTGAATCTCTCCTTAATACAAACTTTAAATTCCTTACTTTCTTTCTGTAAAACAAATCCGACTGTAATATAGTGTTGTCAGTGTTTACATTTCCCTCTGGTGGCTATCCATTTTTCCTAGGATAATGACTAGTAAGGGAATGAGACTTGAAATGTTTAGCATCTGGATCAATAAAATTTGTCCTGTTCTTCTTAGAGGGTTTGAAATTTTCCTAAAGATTGCTAAGGAGTGCTTCATTGATCTAATCACTGTCTCTAAATTCTTAGGGTATTCAGGTAAAAGAAACTAGACAGTTGTTCCCATCAAAGAAATGTATACAAAATTTCATATTGACTTGAGCCCATCAGAGTCATGGTTATAGCATCACACACTGACCTGAGCCTGATTGCTGCAGCATTATTACATATTTACTCAAACCCTGCTTTCCAATAGCTTTTGTTGCCATTTAGTGAACCACCTCAAAACAAAATCATTTTACAATATTGTTTTTCTATATCCTGGCAATGTAGAAGCCCACTCAATTGACTGAAATATTATTGTAGATCCTAAGAAGCATTTTAAAGCATCAGTTACATTTTGCATTTACCTAATTTAACAATCAAATTATAGATTACTCCTAGAAAAATCAAGACATCAGATAAATATCATTAGTGTCCAAGCCCACCCCCCTCCCCTTTTTTTTTCCAAAGCAAAAAACCTTTAAAAGCAATGAACATTGTATCTGGAACCTCTTACAGAAACAAACATAATCTTGATTAGCTATTTACCTAGGGAAAAAGGCATGTGTTAATAATTCTAGGGATTTTTTAACTTTAATCTCATTAATAAATCTTGGATTTACTCAGTTATTAGAACTGTTTGTCACATGAACTCAAAGGCATTTGATTATGTTTTATTTAAATTTGATGAATGTTCAGTCATTAATATGCTAATTTGTGGTATCATGTAGGTAGACACATTACACATGGAACATAACAAACAACATCAACAGGTAGAGGACAAGAGAGTTACACACACACACACACACACACACACATACACACACACATTGCCCAGAGTGAAGCCAGGTGCCAGACACAGATATGGGAAAAACCTATACAGTTGACAATGTCTACCAGGCAGGCATGAGTGACACTTAATCAAGTTTATTCAGGTGACCACTTTGTCCCCCCATGGAAGGAAAATACCCCAACGATCACCACTGTTTATTCTTCTTTCCAAATACCAAACAGAGAATTAATCTTTGAATAGCTGTTGAACAAAGATAGGAAAGGAAAAAACCCACAAGTCAGAGACCTAGAAAGCCTCTAGTTAGACAAAACAAAGAAAATAAATGAGACAAAACCAAAAATGAATCCGAACCAAAATATATGTGTACAGATGCAGGTAAAAAATCCATGAACTCAGGGGAAAAAAGGCCTTAGTTCTGGCAGTAAAAAAAAGGCTATATTTTATTGGAAATTGGTCTTTTCTTTTTCTTTTTGTGGGGGAGGGGGGGTTGGAATGCAGAGCCCTAGAATCCTAGAATTGGCCTTTAGAACATAAAAGAACAAGTCACATTAATACAAGCTTTTACCAAAAAAAACATTTAAACTTTAGGCATCTATCTACCCAAGGCAGAAGTCAGCTTGACTAGCAGCAGCAAATGTCTAGGGGTGAGATATAATAAATTATGCCATGGGAGGGGCTGCTTATCCCTTCCAAAGGCAGCATGTAGGTGGGTCCAGAGGAGTGGCTTTAAAGTTGACACCTCCCTTCACATGCTCATTAAATTTGGAGACCTTTTCTTTGTTCTCTTTCCCACCACACCATGAGGGGTGGAAGTTTAACCCCAACCCCACCCTATGGCCAGAAACTAACCAATGGGAGCTCTGCCAAATTTTAGAGTCCAGGTGAACCAAGCAGCTCAGTTCTGACTTGCTAAGACTTCTGAGCTTAGAAAACCTGTCACTGCAGCCATCTATTTATATGTAAATTGAGCTCTTGGAAATAGCTTTCTGACTGTAGCCATCTTTTTTTTTTTTTTTTTTTTTTTTTTTTTTTCCGGTACTGGGGATGGAACCTGGGGGCATTCCACCTCTGAGCTATAGCCCCAGCCCTATTTTTTTATTCTTTATTTTGAAACAGGGTCTCACCAAGTTGCAGAGAGCCTCACTATGCAGATGAGTCTGGCTGTGAACCCGGATCCTCCAGTCTCAGCTTCCCAAATGCTGGGATTACAAGCATGTACCACCACGCCCGGCTATGCAGTAATCTGTTTATGTGTAAATTGAGCTGTTGGAAATAGCTTTCTGACTCAGCCATTCATTCTGATGAAAAGTTAGCTAGTGACTTTTTTTTTTTTTTTCAGTACTGGGGATTGAGCCCAGGGACATTCTACCTCTGAGCTACACCCCCAGCCCTATTTTTAATTCTTTATTTGGAAGCAGGTCTCACTAAGTTGCAGAGTTCCTCACTAAGTAGCTGAGGCTGACCATGAACCCAGCTCCTCCAGTCTCAGCCTCCCAAGTACTGGGATTACAAGTGTGTGCCACCACGCCCGGCCAGCTAGTAACTTTTTGATTGAAGCCAGAACTTGGGGGTAGAGTCTTCACTCTGGGATCTCAGCCCAGGGATCAGATTGATCCAGATGGCCTGCTCTACTCATGCAGCTGCATCTGCACAGTCACGGAGAATTAAGCAATCCCAGCATCACCCTGGAGCTTTCAGCCAGACCAAATCTTAATGTCAGCTGCTGTACTAGCTCCACCATGGGTCCCATGCCTCCAGATGTGGCTGTGATGCAGCAGAGCTTAGCATCCTGAGGCTGCTCCCCTCCCTATCAATAGTAACTACATAGGCAGAGAAGGAAAAAAATAATTTTTTAGTAGACTTACCAAGGTTGATGTCTCTGAAAGCTCCATGGTGAGCACCAAAGATGTTATGGTTTGGAAACCCCTCATCAGATCCCAACTGAGTCATCAAAGATGTGACAGTTTCAGTGGTCACCATGAGTTCTTTTCCTCAGCCCACATAGATAGCTTGGGCAGGAAATAAAGAGCCAGAACAAGCAGTTGGAATTTAGTTCAGGGGAAAAAAGATTTATTATAAAACCAAGAGTAACAGCACCATGTCTCAAAGAGATGAGGGGAGAGAGAGAGAGAGAGAAAGCATCACGCCTCTGAGGAGAACAGAGAATACAATGGAGCAGAGTGTTGTCCCCTGGATCCCCGACCTTAAATAGAGTTTGACAGAGTTTGTCCTATTTGGTTTTTCTTATCTGGGTTGCTAACTTCCCAGGCTAGCTATTTGTTTGTTTATTATTTGATACTGGAGAGAGGCTGTTTTTTGTTGTTGTTTTGTTTTGTTTTTCAGCTCTTTCTAGGCCCATGGCCTTCTAAGTTTTAAGGTTTGTAACTTTCTTTCTTTTTTTTTTTTGTGGTACTGGGGATTGAACTCAGGGGCATTCTACCTCCGAGCTATACCCCCAGCCCTATTTTTTCTTTATTTTGAAACAGGGTCTCACTAAGTTGCGGAGTGCCTCACTAGGTAGCTGAGGCTGGCCATGAACCCGAATCCTCAGGTCTCAGCCTTCCAAATGCTGGGATTATAAGCATGCGCCACCACGCCCAGCTAGGTTTGTAACTTTCTTAGTGTTGGCCTTCATCTTATCTTCATTGACATGCCAGCCCAGCAGGCTTGGGACAGAAGAAGCCCAAAGAACAGGTTGGGAAGAATAGGAAGCAGCCTGTTTTAACTCTTTAAATGCCTACTCTGCTTTGGGACATGGCATGATATGAAATCATCCATAAATGGATCACTATCACTGAGCTTATTACTTAATAGATACTGAGTAAGTAATTGAATGAATGAATGCCTTCCAGAAAGGCTGGGTCAGAAAGGCAAGGGTCTGTAGGGCTTAGACACTAGCAGTATGTGAGCAGAAACTTGTTTTGATCAGTCCTATCATGACAACATAATTTTTATTTCAGTAATTCTGGTAATGAAATAATTCATTTGCCTTAAAACAAAGAAATGACAATTAAAAAGTTGAATCCTCCCTACATGACATATGGTTTTGCTTTAAAAAACACCTTGAAACAGAATTGGAATGTAGGAAATGTTCTCATTATTTTAGGACTTAATTATAACATTTGATGATTTCTTTCTCATAACTCCCTTTACTAGTTTGTGGCCTCTGAAGCCAAGTCTGTTGTGATCACTTGGCTCCTTAGGACTGCCAGTATCTTTTAGCTTGAGATCTGGCTTCTAGGTATAATCAAGGCTTTTGCTAGGATGTCAAATTGTGATGGTGGTGGTATTATCAAGAAGCTTTATTCTCTCTCCTGAAATTTAGTGGAAACAAACTAAAGAGTTAGAAATCTCTAGTGAGTCTGCCAACAGCAAAATGGATAAAGAAAATGTGATGTAAGCCGGGCGTGGTGGCGCACGCTTGTAATCCCAGCATTCGGGAGGCTGAGACCAGAGGATCCGGGTTCGCGACCAGCCTCAGCTACCTAGTGAGGCCCTCCGCAACTTAGTGAGACTCGGTTTCAAAATAAAGAATAAAAAATAGGGCTGGGGGTATAGCTCAGAGGTAGAATGCCCCTGAGTTCAACCCCCAGTGCCGCAAAAAAAAAAAAAAAAAAAAAAAAAAAGAAAATGTGATGTATACACACAATGGAATTCTACTTCTCCATAAAGAAGAATACAATTATGTCATTTCCAAGAAATAGGATAGAACTAAAGAATATTATGATAAATTTATGATAAATGAGATCAGCCAGTCTCAGAAGGTCAAGGGTCAAATGTTTCCCCTCATATGTGGAAGCTAAAGAGAAAATAGGGAACATAAGGGATTTAAAATAATGTAGAGCAGCCGGGCGTGGTGGCGCACACTTGTAATCCCAGCATTTGGGAGGCTGAGACCGGAGGAGCTGGGTTCGAGGCCAGCCTCAGCTACCTAGTGAGGCCCTCCGCAACTTAGTGAGACCTGGTTTCAAAATAAAGAATAAAAAATAGGGCTGGGGGTATAGCTCGAAGGTAGAAGAGCCCTGAGTTCAATCCCCAGTACCTCAAATAAATAATAATAATAATAATAATAATAATAATAATAATAATGAAAGAGACTTGTAGAGTTGTGGAAGGAGACTGAGGAAGGAAATTGGGGAAGGGAAGAGGGAGGATTGAGCAAGAAAACAGTTCAAAGAACCGGGCGTGGTGGTGCACACTTGTAATCCCAGCATTCGGGAAGCTGAGACCGGAGGATCTGGGTTCGTGGCCAGCCTCAGCTACCTAGTGAGGCACTCCACAACTTAGTGAGACTCGGTTTCAAAATAAATAATAAAAATAGGGCTGGGGGTATAGCTTGGAGGTAGAATGCCCCTGAATTCAATCCCCAGTACTGCAAAAAAAAAAAAAAGAAAGAAAGAAAGAAAGAAAAAAGAAAACAGTTCAAAGAGTACCATGGTAATATGTGAAGGAATTACTACCAATTCACTAACATGTTTGAGGAGAGGGAGGAGGAGTGGGGTGGTATGCTGAGGGAAAGTTAACCAAGAGTTGTGCGCATATATGCTTTTATTACATTGAACCTCACTACAATGTATAATTGTAATGCACTAATAAAATAATTAAAATATTTCATGTAAAGTAAAAAGAAAGAAGGAAAGAGAAAGAAAGAAGAGAAAGAAGGAAGGAACGACAGACTCTAGTCGGGTGTGATGGTAAATACCTGTACTCCAAGTATTTGGGAGGCTGAGAGAGGAGGCTTGTAGGTTTGAGGACAGCCTTAGCAGTGTAACAAGACTCTCAGCAACCTAGCAAGATCCTGTTTAAAAAAAAAAAAAAAGGGCTGAGGGGTAACCAGGTGTGGTGACGTACACCTGTAATCCTAGTACTTGGGAGGCTGAGAAAGGAGGATTCTAGATTCAAGGCCAGTGAGATCCTGTTAAAAAAAAAAAAAAAGGCTGGGGGTGTAGAATGTCCCTAGGTTACATCCCCAGTACCTCAAAAAAGCAAGCAAGCAAGCAAGATTGATTCTCCATTCTGTGAATTGTAGAGAAAGGAAGGAATTAATATAGTTTGAGCTTTTATTATGCGCCCAGTACTTACCCATTGTACTGTATTCCTCATATTTAGCTTTCTGTACACATATTATCTTTACTTTGCTGATGGAGCAACTGGAGCTTAGAAAGGTTGGGTAACTTATTCAAGATCACACAGCTGGGGAATGCCAGAGCCCTGGAGATCATGGTCGTCTGACTTTAAGTTTAACTTCAGCATCCTGGAAGGCTGCCTGAGGCAAGGGGATACGGTGGTATCAGAACTGTAGCCTTGGATTCAAGCAAACTGTGGGGCAGATTTGGGCTCAGAGGTTGGCTCTAGGTTTAAGGTTCTTGGAGCCAGTATGGTGAGAATACATACTCCAGAGTCCAAGGAATTTAACTGAAAGTTCTGAGACTTGAACTTGAAGGCTTGACGACCTGTGGGTTGAGCTGAGAACTGGGGCCAAGAGTAGAGGCTGGGAGTCTCTGGACCGACGTTATTTGGGTCCTCAGTTCTTAGAGCTTGGGTCTGATGGTTATGGATCCAAGGCCTCCACGGCTGGGGAGTCCAGTGCTGAGGGCCCAGCTCTTAGGTTCTTTAGAGGATCCAGGTTCAAGGGTGCCTGTAAAACCTGAACCAGAAGGGTTTGTTTTAGAAAGTTTCTGGGTCTGTAGAGCTTAGACAGCGGGTTCATTCTGAAGACTTTTTTTTTTTTTTTCCCTTTTTGGTATCAAGGAGTGCTCTACCACTGAGTTATACCCCCTGCCCTTTTTATTTTTTATTTTGAGACAGGGTCTCTCTAAGTTGCTGAAACTGGTCTGGAACTGGCGATCCTCTGGTCTCAGCCTCAGTACTGGGATTACATACAGGCTTGCACTACAGCGCCTGGCTTCGAAGCCACTTTTTCTGGGTGTTAGGGTCCTTGGCATGGAGGTGTGGTTGGGAGAGATCCAGCTCCCAGGACCTAACGTCTGGCCACCGGCTTCTGTGGGGCTTATCTAAAAAGTCCATTTCTGCGAAGCCTGGTTTGAAAAATCGCCGGCCCTGAGGCTTTCTGAATCCCAGGGCTCAGAATGTGGCGTCTCCGGATCTGAGGATCCCTGGTGGTGAAGGCTTAAGGCTTTTTGTTCCCGGTTTCGAGTGTCTGTGCAACTCAGTCTGTCAAGCAACTGCGAAGGGTTGGGAGACTCGAGCCCAAGGTAAAACAGCTGACAGCAGCTGTTAAGGTAGGCGCGAGCTCTACAGTTCTTCGCAGTGCAGCGCACAGTACCTCGGGTCGGAGAGCGCGGACTGCCTCGGCACCTCCGGTGTAATTCGGCGCTAGGACCGGCGGGCAGCGGCGGCGGGCGGGGCGGCCAGCCTAGACACTCGTGGCGCGGGAGGAAAGGGGGACGCTAGGACCCAGAGGGAGGTGGCGGCTTACAGGGCTGTCCGCGTCGACTGCAGCGGTGCGGCGGGCAGGTCGGCGCTAGGACCCCGAGGGCGGCGGCGGCGGCGGCGGCAGCGCGGGGGCGGGTCGGCGCTAGGACCCCGAGGGCGGCGGCGGCGGCAGCGCGGCGGGCGGGTCGGCGCTAGGACCCCGAGGGCGGCGACGGCGGCGCGTGTTGACAGCGGCGGCGGTGCGGGGCCCGCGGCGGGAGTGGCGCCTCGGGTTCCTGCCCGGCGACCCGAGGCGGCGGCGGCGGCGGCGGGGCGGCCCGTCCGGGATGGCCTTCATGGAGAAGCCGCCGGCCGGCAAGGTGCTGCTGGACGACACGGTGCCGCTGTCAGCCGCCATCGAGGCGAGCCAGAGCCTGCAGTCCCACACGGTGCGCGGCCGGGCTCCGGGCCGGGCCTGGGTCTCGGCGAGGGCGCGGGAGCCGAGGGCGGGACGCCGCGCCGGCCCGGGGGAGGAGCTCGGCGGGGCCCGGGGGGCGCGGGGCCGGGAGGCGAGGGACCCCGGCCCCGGGCTGCTCCGGGGGAGGCGTGGGCGACCCTGCCGCACCCTCTCGCCCTCGCCCGCCGCCAGCCTTCTCCTCCGGCCTGGGCTTTCCGCTGGCCGCGGGGGTCCGGGAGATGGGGACGGCTCTGTGCAAGGCCAAATGGGAGTGTGACTTTAGAAAAGCCTGACCGAGGGGACAGCAGAGAAGAAATGGCCAGGTCCGCAGCCCCACGTCCAGGTCAGCTGTTCAGCCTTGGCGAGGGAGAGGGCGAGGCGGGAGGCGCGGAGGTCGCGCCGCGGCAGGTGTGTGAATGAGCGCCGAAGCTGCTGGGGCCTGCCGGGTGCTGGGCGGTGGGAGCGTTCATTTGAATTTAAGATGCACTGGAGTAGCATAAAGGAGTAATAGGTCCTCGTTGGGAACGCAGGCAAAACTCATTTCTATTACATAGATTATCTTTTATGGGGCTTTAAAGCCATAGTTGTTTTCATTTGCTTGTACCTTTTTATTATATTTTAAGGAGCATACTATGCATTATAATTTACAAGCAGTAAACCCAGGAACTAGGAAAAAAAAAAAAGTGGAGCTGCCAACCAGAGGGACTTTGGGAAATAATGAATGGGAAGAGAGAGATTCCTTAAATTGTAGTGTTTTGTCAGGCCACCGAATCAGATTCCAACTCAGAAGCTGGTTTGTTTACCATGGAAATGTGTTTATGGGTTCATCATCTGGAGGCTAAAGCCCTACAATAGCCTTCTGTCTCTCTTTTTGTCCAGAGCTCTCCTGGTGTTCAAAGAGACCTTTCATTCTGTTGTATTAAAGTGGGACTTTTTTGAACCTCAGTTTCCTCTTCCGACAGCCATGCTTTGTAGGCCTTGTATTGTTCAAAGTGTTTGTGTTCTGTTAGGAAAATGAGTATCTTTTTTTGAAAGTGCATTTTATTTCATTGTGCATATCTTTAATCCTATTTTATAGACATGTGAAAAGGCACCGTAGAGGATGGAATTTGTTAAACCTGTAAGGGAGTATTAAGGGTTGTAAGAGAGTCAAGAGTAAATCTGCTCTTAAATTAGAATATTTTGGGGGGCACTGAGGATTAAACCCAGTGGCATTCTACCTCCAAGTTACACCTCGTTCCTATTTTCTATTTTTTATTTTGAAACAGGGTCTCACTAAGTTGCTGAGGATGGCCTTGAACTTGTGATTCTCCTGTCTCAGTCTCCCAAGTATTAAATTAGATGTGTTGACTTGATTATTGGCAAGTAAATTTTATAACCTCTCAGGGAACAGAGTCAAGTCTTTTAGGTCTGTTTTATCTATTTTTAGTAAAGAGATAGATACTGCTACTCAGGAAGCTGAGGCAGAAGGATTCTAAATTTGATACCAGTCTTTGCAATTTAGAGAGACCCTGTCTCAAAATTAAAAAAAATAAAAAATAAAAAGGATTGGGGGTTTAGCTCCTAGGTAGAATGCCCCTGAGTTTAAACCAAAAGCAAGGAAGGGAGGGAGGGAGAAAGGGATGGGATGGGATTGAGATGTAGCTCAGTGGTGAAGCACTCAATTCTTAGTACTCTTCCACCCCACAAAAAAGAGATAGATGTTTATAAATGCTCACACACCACTTCTTCCAGGAAGCATTCTTTGATGGCCACTGTCCCAGGCCATGTGCTCACCCCTACTTGAACCTTGATCAGTTTATTCTGTAATTACTTCTTTTCCTCTCTGCCAGGTTGTGAGAGGTTGTGAGACCCTTGTTTACTTTTGGGTCCCAGTTTCTGGTGTGTGATAGGATTTCATATAAGGTGTTTTGTTTTTTGTTTTGGTTTTTTTTGGCAGTACTGGGGATTGAACCCAGGGGCATTCTACCTCTGAGCTACACCCCCAGTCCTATTTTTATTCTTTCTTTTGAAATAGGCTCTTACTAAGTTGTGGAGAGCCTCACTAAGTAGCTGAGGCTGGCCACAAACTCAGATCCTACAGTCTCAGACTCCCAAGTACTGGTATTACAAGCCACCACATCTGGCTCATATGAGTTTTTTTTTTTCCCAGTACTGGGGATTGAACTCAGGGACATTCTACCTCTGAGCTATACCCCCAGCCCTATTTTTTATTCTTTATTTTGAAACCGGGTCTCACTAAGTTGTGGAGTGCCTCACTAGGTAGCTGAGGCTGGCCTCGAACCCATATCCTCCGGTCTCAGCCTCCCGAATTCTGGGATTACAAGCGTGTGCCACCATGCCCGGCCATAAGAGTTTTTTTGATGAATAAATGAATTGAATCCTTACTTTGCCTCTTCCTGTTTGCATAAATGGTAATTGTGAAAATTAGAATAACATGGTATCTAAGGAAATAACATAGAGGTTAGTACTTTATCCATGTTTTGAAAGATGTAATAGGATTTCAGTTTTACTGCAGAGCTGTTCTTTATTTATTTATTTTTTAAATTTTTTTGCGGTACTGGGAATGGAACCTGGGAGCATTCTACCTCCGAGCTATAGCCCCAGCCCTATTTTTATTCTTTATTTTGAAACAGGGTCTCAGTAAATTGTGGAGGGCCTCACTAAGCAGCGGAGGCTGGTCGAGAACCCGGATCCTCCAGTCTCAGCCTCCCAAATGCTGGGATTACAAGCATGCGCCACCACGCCCGGCTCAGAGCTGTTCTTTAAAAAACAAAATAATTCAGGATAGAAAATGGCAGTTCTTAAGCCGGGTGTGGTGGCGCACGCTTGTAATCCCAGCATTCAGGAGGCTGAGACCAGAGGATCCGGGTTCGCAGCCAGCCTCAGCTACCTAGTGAGGCACTCCACAACTTAGTGAGACCCGGTTTCAAAATAAAGAATAAAAAATAGGGCTGGGGGTATAGCTCGGAGGTAGAATGGCCCTGAGTTCAATCCCTAGTACTGCAAAAAAAAAAAAAAAAAAAAGGCAGTTCTTATAATCATGACTGAATAAAAAAGGCAGTGACTCACAGGAGACCCATAGAGGCAGATGTGGTAGAGTAAAATAATTGTCTTGCATAATTTTCTGTGTTCTTGTCATTTTATCTGTAAAGTTTGAGACTGAGCAATGTTGCATCAGCCCTAAACTTTATTGAGAAAAGCATATCCTGATGCAAACTTTTGGAGCATTTTGTCTTATTAGTAAGTTCCTTTAAAACAAGAACTGTTGAAAATTATGTTGGAAAGAAGTAGTTATTGAGAGTAGTATGTAGAAGAGAAGAGAAAGGCATTGCTTGCTATAGATAAGATGGAAGATGGCTTTGTAGCTTGTTACCTGAAGGGTGATATATCCCAAAAGTCAGAGGTCTAATCTTTACTTTGAAATACTGAATCTCTAGGAAGTTGCTCCTTGGCTGTAAAGGATCTTTATGAAGTATTTGTAAAGTGCCTTCCTCCCTTGTTCCATCTTTTTATTCTTTGACAACATATGTGTAAAAGGTTAAAACCAGAGTATATTTCACAGAAGCTCATTTCTGTCTATAGTTTCTTTTATTTATGGAGATTGTTCTGCCTTAGGAAATAGAATTTACAGCTGAAAATGTTAGGATATATCTGATTCAGAGTTTACGAACTTGGGAAGGAAAAATTCTGTGGGGAAAATACAGACATCAGAAGGATGAAGCAACTGGCTAGGTTGATTGGTGATTCAGTGCCTGACTGGTTTGGATGATTTTATTTTCTTTTTTATGGAACACAATGAATTTAGGTATAAGGAACAGACCAGGCCTGTACTGCAAGGAAATGGAGCTTCCATAAAACCTGAAAGGGTGAGATTTAGAGACAGGATGCTTTCAGTCTGGAGTCAGAGGAAGGAGAAAGTTTTTCTAAATAAGGAAGTCTGGTAAAAAGCCACACAGGTGAGTTGTGAAAAAGTTTGGGAGAAATAAGAGAAGACAAGGGGAATAGAAGTTCTTGGCTTCATTAAAGGGAACACAAGTCAATAGACTGAAAAAATGCTAACCTTGCTGAAATAGAAACCAGAGGAAACTGACAGTCCTGGAGAGGGTGGTTATCAAATATGCAGATCTGCTTTTTGCTGGTTGGTACCCTAGCATGCATAGCTTTTCATCTCAATTTTCTTCTGTTTAAATATTCTTCTGTGGGGTTCATCTGGATCAGGGCCCATTTACTTTGCATTTGGTATATTTTGTTCTTGGGAAACAAAAGATAATTTTAGTGATATTTAAGGCATAACAGAACATTTTTAAAAATCTTTAAAAGGATAATATTACATGTTAAAATCTTTACTGAAAATGGCCAGACATGGTGGCGCACTCCTGTAATCCTAGTACTTGGGAGGCTGAGACAGGAGGATTGCAGGTTCAGGAACAGCCTCAGCAACTTAGTGAGACTCTCAACAACCTAGCAAGATTCTGTTTCAGAACAAAAAATAAAAAAAGGTCTGTGGGTATAACTCAGAGGTAGGATACCCCTGGGTTCAATCCCCAGGACCACACCCATAAAATTATTGAAAATGGATCTCTCCTTGAACATTTGATTTTTTGTGAAATTGGATTTCTTCCTTATTTATTTATTTGTGTAGTATGGGGGTTGGAACCCAGGGGTCTTCTACCTCTAGGCTACACCTCAGTCCTATTTTATTCTTGTTTTTATTTGGAAACAGGGTCTTGCTAATTGCTGAGGCTGGCCTCAAACCTGTGACCCTCCTATCTCAGCCTCCCAAGTACTGGGATTATAGTCATGTGCCACCACGCCTGGCTCTGCTTGGTTTATTTATGCAGTAGCACTCATTCATCAAATATGAGAGGGCAGTAAACTGGACAGTTACTGCTTTCATGGAGTCTTTGTTCTATCACATTCTGGGGCTTTTGGTTTTCCAATGTGTATATGAATCAACTAGGATCTTTTTCATAACACAGGTGGAGTTGGAGTTCCTTTTATTGAGCTTTGGCTTTGTGTGTGTGTGTGTGTGTGTGTGTGTGTGTGTGTGTGTGTGAGAGAGAGAGAGAGAGAGAGAGAGAGATAGATAGATAGATAGATAGATAGATACTGGGGATTGAACCCAGAGGCATTCTACCTCCAAGTTTTATCCCCAACTTGATTTTATTTCTTTCCTTTTTTTTTTGTTTTTGCGGTACTGGGGATTGAACTCAGGGGCATTCTACCTCCGAGCTATCGCCCGGGCCCTATTTTTTATTTTTTATTGTGAAACCGAGTCTCACGAAGTTGCAGAGTGCTTCATTAGGTAGCTGAGGCTGGCCTCGAACCCAGATCCTCCAGTCTCAGCCTCCCAAATGCTGGGATTACAAGCGTGCGCCACCACACCTGGCTTGATTTTATTTCTTATTTGGAAACAGGGTCTCACTAAGTTTCCCAGGATGACTTTGAACCTGCGATCCTCGTGTCTCAGCCTCCCGAGTACTGGGATTACAAGTGTGCACCACCATAACTGGCAGCTTTGGCTTCCTTATGAGTGACCCTCTTTGTGTGTATGTGGAGGGGTACTGGGAATTGAACCCAGGGGTGTTCTATTTCCAAGCTACACCCCCAGTCCTATTTTATTTTTTATTTTGAAACAGGTCTCACTAAGTTGTGGAGGGTCTCTAAGTTGCTGAGGTTAGCCATGAACCTGCAATCCTCTTGTCTTAGCCTCCCAAGTACCGGGATTACAGGCATGTTCCATTACGCCCAGCTGACCCTTTGAAATAGTCTTTTAAGTCAGGCATGATGAGGCACGCTACATCCATGGGGTGTAGCTTGGAGGTAGAATGCTCCAGGGCTCAATCCCCAGTACAAAAAAAAAGAAAGGAAATAGGCTTTTAAGCCCTATTCATATTTCAACAAAATACCTATTCCAATGTAATGACAAATTAGAAGACATCATTGACTTCAGAGCCTAAAATGTTGACATAATGCAGTACTCAATATTAGAATCTATCTAGGATTCCTTTTGGTATGCTATTTGGAATTTTCTTTAGAATTCTAATTTATACTGAATAAAATTTTTTGAAGATGTTTGCATAGACAAATGCAGGCTATATGATGGTTAAGTTGGCAGCACTTTTACACATTATTATGAGGTAATAATAGCAGTCATTTTCTGATCATCTAATCACTCATCTTCAAGTTAGTTATATATTTTTCCCAGTTGTCCTAGAAAGCTTGATGAATGCACCCAAAACGCCGAGTTGAAAGCTTTTAGAGACTGATAATTAGTTCATTTACAGATTGTAAGTAATCTCTTCCTATTGAAGAAGTCAGTGATTTGCAGCCCAATTTAGGGGCTGGTGATATTCAATCCTTTTATAGCACCTTTTTGGAGGATTATCCCATAAGAAAAGTTTCTTGCAATTGGAATATAAGTAAGAACTTTGCTGTAGTTACTAGGAGGGCATGTGGAATTCAGGAGCTGGAGTTTAAGTGAAAAGATAATTGTGTGCTTTCTGCTGCCCCCTGTCTCCCAGCAGAAACAGCCAGACCTTCCGTACGGATTGTGATTTTGAAATTGTTCAGTATTTAGACTGTTGATTGAAGGTTCAAATCGTTCAGAGCAAGTGAAAGGAGCCCTCTGCTGTCCACTACAAGTCAGTTAGTAGTAGTTCCTGCTACAAAAAGTTTTTGTGCAGCTTCATATAAAATGAAGCTTTGTAATGTTTCAGCTTTTGAAAGGGGGATCTGGACCTGAATGTTGTTTTGGAACTTCTAAGTGCTTAATTGTTTGGGGGTTTGGAAGAGGGAGACTGAATCCATGGGCTTTTCCCTTACACTAGAGGTCATTCTTGTCAGTGACATCTCTTATGAGCACCAGACAAGTAGTGGAAGAGACTAGGGTGTGCCTTCTCTTCAGAGGAGAGGACTTTGGCCCTTCATTTATGGCTTGAGACTTTTGGTTCAGGACTAAAAGACCAGTGTTTTATATTGGGTAAATACTTGGATTCAGGAGAGGAAGGGTTCGTGCAAGTTGACCATTTAGTCTCCGACTAATGACCAAGTTTTGGGAAAATCTGACAATCTCTAACTGAAGATTATGATGTCATTGTTTTCTCTTAACTCCTAAAAGAACACAATTGAGCCGGGCGTGGTGGCGCACGCATTCGGGAGGCTGAGACCTGAGGATCCGGGTTCGCGGCAGCCTCAGTTACCTAGTGAGGCACTCTGCAACCTAATGAGACCCGGTTTCAAAATAAAGAATAAAAAATAGGGCTGGGGGTAAAGCTCAGAGACAGAACACCCCTGAGTTCAATCCCCAGTACCGCAAAAAAAAAAAAAAAAAAGAACACAGTTGAAAGCAGAAGGGGATTCCATTGTCACTGTTGTCTTCAAATAATATAGTACTTATTTCTTAGTGACTAATAAGACACTCTCTTAAAGTTGTATACTCAGAACAATAGTGGATTATGGCCTGTTAGCAAGAAAACAAATTGCTTTAGGTTGCACCTTACCAGGTGCATTTTGCGTGTACGGAGTGGCCCACCGGGAAGGCAAAGGAGGGCACTTAAGAGTGACAGGAAGACAGGGTGTGTGAGCTCCAGCTGCTGTCCACTTGTGTCACACACAGCACCTCTGTTTATGATATTTAAACAAGTCTGCCCACATTTCTTTGATGAGCCATATCAAAGAAATGTGGATATTTCTCCATTTTTCCTCATTAATTCAGTTGTGGCTTTTTCTTTTTGGTGGTGGGGAAGAAAATGAATGAAGGGTTGGTGCGGGAGAATCCTGGCTCTCAAATATATTAAGAACCACTTGTAGAGGTGAAAAAGGAAAGCAGCCATGTTCATTCAGGGCCTTCCTGTCCTGCCTGCCCTTTCCCAGGGGACTCATTGCACTTTAGCCCTGGACGCTTGGCTCTTTGTCAAAGCAAAGGGCAGTGAAGCTGGGAGGGGCCTGTTCCCATCTGCTGCTCTGTCAGGCCCAAGGACTGGCCCGCAGACAGTGGCCCACCTGCCCACCAGAGCACAGGGAATGTCCATGTCCCGAGCATGTCTGCAGTTTACCACGTGGGTCACCACATCCTGGCTGCCTTCCACTCCTTGACGCCACACACTTCTCGAGCTCACATTGCAGGTGCTAAGAGCCACATGCTCGTAGCTATCACACTGGACAGGACAGACACAGACATTAAAAACAATAATACTCAAGTGCATTGGTATGTAGAGAGATTCATTAAGTGGGAAAAAAGCAAATCATAACACTTTCATAAATATGTTTGTACCTGAGAATAGGCTATAGCTACACTGTCTATTACTGTAGCCACTAGGCTTAGGCTTAGTTAGTTAGTTAGTTAGTTACTTAGTTATTGGTACTAGAAATTGAACCCAGGGGCATTTTATCTCTAAGCGACACCCTCAGCCC
>PVLC010011836.1:26900-46064 GCA_004027655.1 Graphiurus murinus
GGTACTGGGGATTGAACTCAGGGACATTCTACCTCCGAGCTATACCCCCAGCCCTATTTTTTATTCTTTATTTTGAAACCGAGTCTCACTAAGTTGCGGAGTGCCTCACTAGGTAGCTGAGGCTGGCCGCGAACCCGGATCCTCCGGTCTCAGCCTCCCGAATGCTGGGATTACAAGCGTGCGCCACCACGCCCGGCTACCCTCAGCCCTTTTTATTTTTGGTTTTGAAACAGGGTCTTGCTAGGTTGTTGAGAGTCTTGCTACATTGCTGAAACTGTCCTCAAACCTGCAATCCTCCTTTCTCAGCCTCCCAATTACTGGGATTTCAGGCATGCACCACCATGCCTGGCTCACTAGGCTACTTTAAATCAAATTAAAAGTTTAGTCCCTTACACTAGCTACCATTTCAAGAGTGCAGTTGTCCCATGCACATCATGGCTACCATATTGAAGGTCAAACGTTAGGCCACTGCTGTCTTCAAACTGCTGCACTGGTTGAAGAAGACTGAGAGGGTGAAGCCTGCCAGCTCTATGACGAGCGGGAGTTTGTGAGCATTGGGTCCTAGAGCCTCCATGATGGTTTCAACCCCCCACCCCACCCCAAACAGTACTGGGGGCGAGACTCGGGGACACTCTACTACTCAGCTACATCCTCAGCTCTTTTCATTTTATTTTGAGATAGGATCTCACTGAATTGCCAGGGCTGACCTCAAACTTGTGATCCTTCTGCCTCAGCCTCCCAGAATCTGGAATTACAGTCATGTAGCACTGAGCCTGGCATCTCTGGTTTTTCTACCTCCAAGCTAAACACCCAGCCCTATTTTTTTAATTTTTAGTTTAAAACAGGCTCTTGCTAGGTGGATGAAAGTCTCACTACTTGCTGAAGCTGTCCTTGAACCTGTGATCCTCCTGTCTCAGCCTCCTAAGTACAGGGATTACAAGTGTCTCCACCATGCCTGGTTTAACCCTTCCTTATTATGTCATCCACCAAGCCCAGCTAATCCTCCTTGCTTTTGTTTTTTTTTTTTTTTTTTTTTTTTTTTTTTTTTTTTTTTTTTTTTTTTTTTTTGGTGTGTGTGTGTGTGTGTTCCTGGGGATAAAACTCAGAGGCATTCTACCTCTGAGCTACACCCCCAACCCAATTTTATTCTTTTATTTTAAAACAGAGTTTCACTGAGTTGCAGAGGACCTCACTAAGTTTCTGAGACTGGCTGAGAACCTGTGATTCTCCTGTCTCAGCCTCCCAAGTCCTGGAATTACAAGCGTACATGCCTGGCCTTCACTGGTTTTTAACAGTAAAGTTTTGGAGGGAAGCCCCTTGAGGTGCAGCCGTTGTTTTTTTTTTTGTTTTTGTTCTTTTTGCAGTACTAGGGATAGAACCCAGTGGCATTCTACCTCCAAGCTACATACCCTAGCCCTATTTTTTATTCTTTATTTTGAAACAGGGTTTCACTAAGGTGCGGAGAGCCTCACTAAGTAGTTGAGGCTGGTGGCAAACCTGTGATCCTCCTGTCTCAGCCTCCCAAGTATTGGAATTACAGCTGTGCGTCACTATGCCCAGCTCAGTTCCTTTTTTGTACAACTCAAAGTAGTTGTCATTCAGTTTGCTGAGTACCCCATAAACCTGATGTGCACTTTAGGGTTGTTCATTTAAAAAATGCTCCTTTCTGCTGCTTCAGAACCTGTCATAAATTCATGGAGGGGCTTATTTAGCATTGTGGAAGAAAAATAATTTTCTTATTTGTACACAGCTTCTGTGTAGTACCTAGATTACAGTCAGCCTGAACAGTTTGTGTCCATGTATTAGAAGGTGTGGTGCAAAGTTTGGGGGCATTAATGTTAGGAGACTGCAACCAGGTAGTGTTCTGAGAGCTCTAAACTAACCTATGACAACTCGTACCCAGGCCTGGCTGCTTGCCCTACCTCTGCCCTTCACCCTCAGTTCTCTCCTGACTTGGTAGACCAGATCTGCCTGTCTAGCTGACCTCTGTTCATCAAAACAAGCCTGTATGTAATATAAAAGCATTCTGCCCATTGCCATAGAAGGTATGAACCACTGTGCCCTTGTAGGCCTGGGGCTGAGTCCATTCTCACCACTTCTAGCTGGCCCCAGCAGGTTTTCAGGTCAGTTCCAGCTAAGATTGTGAGGGAGTTGGCCATTATAGATACCAGAGCCCACACGAAAATCATCATGGTCAACATACCACATTTTGTGTTTGATTGTCTTTTCTAGCTAAATATGTGATGGGTACAACTTTGGTTATTCATTACATCCACTTTGGCAATTTTAGGACATTGTGAAGATTACTGAACAAAGTAAGTAAAGGCTATATTTTGTTTTATTTGAGACTTTTTGAAATTTTTTTCTTCGCTTTGATACAAGATAGAATTACTGAGTCCCCATTTTAGCAAGTTACCTGATTTGCTTTGGCGTCATCTAATGGTCATCATACTGTAGAGTGCTGCAAAAGGCTATTTTAAAATGCCATATCCATTCTGTAGTCACATCTGAGGTCGTCGAGGGAGCTTGGCGTGCTTCTTTGCAGTCTTTCTCCTACCTGGAACATCAGCTGTTTTTGAAGGTAGTGTGGAGAGCAGTTCTCCTGCCAGGAGACCATTCCACAAGAGAGAGGTGAGACTTCAGAAGGCTTGCGGAAGGGAGAGAAGCACAGTGGGATTAAAGTGTGTTTGTGATGTATTCCTTTCTGTTCCATGAGCAGAGTAGAAACCAGGAAATTTGCTTTGCATAAAGTGGAAGCACATGGTTCTATGATCTGGTCTGTTAGATTTTTAAAGGAAATCTATTTCACATGGTCAGAAAGGAGATGCACTTGGCTTCACTCACCTGCCAGAGTTTATGTGAGGGTAATGTTGATGCCATTTATTTATTTATTTTTTGTGGTACTGGGGATTGAACCCAGGGGCAATCTACCTCCGAGCTACATCCCAAGTCCTGTTTTTATTCTTTATTTTGAAACAGGGTCTCACTAAGTTGTGGAGTGCCTCACTAAGCAGCTGAGGCTGGCCTCGAACCCAGATCCTCCTGTCTTAGCCTTCCAAATGCTGGGATTACAAGCATGCGCCACCACGCCCGGCTCTTTATTCTTTATTTTGAAACAGGGTCTCACTAAGTTGCGGAGGGCCTCACTAAGTAGCTGAGGCTGGCCACGAACCTGGATCCTCCGGTCTCAGCCTCCTAAGTATGGGGATTATAAGCGTTGGCCAACACACCCGGCTTTCAGATGCCTTTTAAAATCCTCAATGTTTTCATTTGTTTGGGGGCAGTTTTTTCATATTATTGAGTTGCACAGCAATTTAAATAGAACCAAAGTAGGTTCTAGCACAGAAAATATGCAGATGAAACAATGATTAAATAATGAATACTTAATACAGCAAGGAGTAATAATTAATTCTAAGTGAAATATTAGAGGCTATACCACAAGGCAGGTGGCCAGGGAGCTGAGTGGAAGTCCTACACATTGATTCTATTATAAGAATTTCTGTAGAAACCTTGCTGTCCTTTGTGATGCTGAGTACTGCCTATGAGGTGCAGCTGTGCTGTGTGACATTGTGGTTTGTTTTTGTTTTTTTTGTGGTACTGGGGATTGAACTTAGGGGCATTCTACCCCCGAGCTATACCCCCACCCCTATATTTTATTCTTTATTTTGAAACCAAGTCTCACTAAGTTGCAGAGGGCCTCACTAGGTAGCTGAGGCTGGCCACGAACCCGGATCCTCCGGTCTCAGCCTCCCGAATGCTGGGATTACAAGCGTGCGCCACCACACCCGGCTTGACATTGTGGTTTTGAACATTAATTTTTTTTCTTTTTTTTTTGGTGCTGGAGATGGAACCCAGGGCCTCATACATGTGTTAGGCAAGTTCTCTACCACCGAACTACTTTACCAGCCCTGAACATAAATTCTTATGAAGGATTAGTAAGTCTGAGGCTTGGGAGATTCCATGGAGGTTTTCTTGAGAGTGCCACTTAACTCTACCTGGTTAGAGTGCCTTGGCTTTTTCCTTCCCAAGCGTGCAAGGAATCAGTCAACAAATAATTCCTGTGCCTCTGCTACTGAAGGAAATGTGTGATGTTTCTAGCCCTTGAAGTACTTAATCTGGTTTCCTCCTCCCCAAATATAGACAAACATGGGACAAAAATGGTGATGGCATATTTAAAAAACTGAGCTTCCTGTTTGGCACAGTGATGAATTACTATAATCCCAGTACTTAGGAAGCTGAGGCAGGAGGATTGCAGATTTGAGGCTAGTATGTGATAATTTAGTGAGACCCTATTTCAAAAGAAAACAGGGCTGGGGGTGTAGCCATAGGATTAATTCCCAGTATCCCTCTACCCCCACACACAAATATGGAACTTCCTAGGTTTGGAATAAGTAGAACAGCAAAGCAAAGGGAGTAAGACAATGATATTTAGGCTATAAAAAGTCAGACTAAAGCTGGGCGTGGTGGCTCACACTTGTAATCCTAGTACTTGGGAGCCTGAGACAGGAGGATCACAGGTTCGAAGCCAGCCTCAGCAACTTAGTGAGACTGATTCAAAAAATAAGAAATAAAATCAGGTTGGGGATATAACTTGGAGGTAGAATGCCTCTGGGTTCCATCCCCAGCCCCACCCCCCCCAAAAAAAATTCTGATAGACCTGGGTGTGGTGGCTCACACCTATAGTCACTGTGACTGCCAGACTGAGACAAGAAGATCGAAAGTTCAAGGCCAGCCTTGGCAATTCAGTGAGACCCTGTCTCAAAACTTACAAAAAAAAAAAAAGGAAAAAGGGGGGGGTTGGGGTGAAGCTCAGTGATAGAGTGCCCCTGGGTTCAACTCTCAATTTTGCAACAGAAAAACAAAAGATAGAATAGGAAGAAATGGCTAGGTAAGTTTGATCAGAAGGTAGAGGAATGTGATGTGGAAGCTAGACTAAGAAGTTTGGGTTTATCCCGTGTCCAGTGGGAGCCATGGAAGATTCTGGAGCAGAAAAGTAGCATGGTGCTAGATGTCTTACTTCGAAGAATGTTTTCAGTATTCTTTGGGTACTTTCCTATGAAGGGAAAGTGTCGGGACAAGCGAATTTTCGTGTGAACTCAGAGGAGTACTGTGGCTGGTGGATGCTGTAGACAAACAGGATGCCTCCTATGCCAGACCTTATTCCTTCTAGTCAAGGCATCTGTCCTTTAGAGACTCAGTTTCCCCAGCTGTACAATGAGAGCAACAGTTCTTCCTTGCATACCTCAAAGAGCATGTGTGGGGGATCCCCAGAGGCTCAGGTTAGGTATATACTGTAGCCAGGAAAACAGAAGAGCGGGACCCTTGCAAGAGGCAGGGAGGGAAGGGGTGAAGGGTGGAGGAGACTGTGAGGTTTGGTGGATTCTTGGTTCCTTTGTTTCCTTCCTTCTGTGCAAGCGTTTTTATTTTTGTGGTATGGAGCCGCTTCCGATTTCTTAAAGAGGTTTTAAAATAGTGGTTCTTACCTCTGCACATTAGCATCTGGGGAACTTTTAAGAACTTAAGAGCTATTCATGCCTATGCCCCAGCCTAGACAAATTAAGCCAGCATCCCTGGGAGATAGGGCCCAAGCACAGGACTTTTTTTAAGTCATTGAGGTACTCTTAGAATGCAGCAGAGTTGAGTTCCTCTGCCTTAATGTTAGGGGAGAAAACACTCTCTCTCTCCCTCTCCCCCTCCCTCTCTCCCTCTCTTTCTCTCTCCCTTCTTCCCTCTCTTTATCTCTCATGGGCAGGATTGTGTTTGTAGTTTCCCTAAAGAATTTTGGGGCCAGATAGATTCAAAATAAAAATTTCTTAAAATCTCATCAAACCAAGGAAACTTTGAGCACTAGCCACTGTGCAATGAAATCCTAAATACCCCTATGGAAACTCAGGAAACACATAATGTACATGGGGTTGCTTTCTTGAAAAATGGCTGGTGTTGGAAAGCATTAATTAACAGTTGTGGCCATGAAGTTGGGTATGAGGATGCATGCCTGTAATCCTAGTACTTGGGAGGCTAAGACATGAGGATCACAGCTTCAAGACTAGCCTCAGCAATGTAGTGAGACCCTGTTTCAAAACAAAAAATAAAAAAAGGACTGGGGTGTAGCTCAGAGGTAGAATGCCTCTGGGTTCCATCCCTAGTACCACAAAACAAAAAAGTTGCGGCAGTGAGCCCCACCCCTGCACCATCAGGTAAGAGTCAGTAGATGTGCATCATTAGGAGTTAGCCAGCCAAGTCCCGTGCCCTGATGTGGACCCCTGTCTTTCAGGGTTGCTGAAAGAGCCTGGCACTGGGGTCTCCAGCCACAGTCATCAGGTCTGAGGGTCTTGGGAGTCAGCAGGACTTGGTACCAGGTCCCAGTCAGGAGCTTCCTAGCTGTATGACCTTGGACAGCTCACTGTATATTGCTGAGCAGAGGCCTGCACTAGGGTGGCTGCCCAGAAAGGCTGAATGAGAAGCAGTGGATTAGGAGCTTAGCAAAGCTCTGAGCACATGGCTAGTGCTCATTTTACATTAATTCTCTCTTCCTTTCCTCACTTACGTCAGAAATCACGTAGTCCTAGTACATGTCCAGTTCGAAAAACTTCCATACCAGCCCACAATGACTTGCCGAAATGCCCATGTGTTCAGGCCTCTTCTGCATGCTCACATGAAAGGTGTGGTGTCTGGAGGAGCAGCAGGGAGATGGTCCTTTGGGGAAGTGGCAGCAGCATCATTCTTCTGACTCAGGGCTGCTGCAGGACCCTTAGCTTCCCCTTCCAGGCCTTATAGGTCTTGGTTTATCTCCTCTTGTATACACATTGGGGTTTTGTTCCTCATCAAAGAGGGCAGGAAAGTTGGACTTGATGCACTGGAGGATTCTAGGCTGCTGACTCCATCTTGAGAGGACTTCAAATGGGTTATCCTGGTCCTTAGGACTTTCTTTGCTTTCTCAAGTGTTGTAGCTGCTTGTATGCAATGGGCAGCCATGCCATTTTCTTTAGTTTACAGCAGTGGAAATTTGAGGTCAAAGTATTTCCTTTTGGCAAGGCTGGATGGTAGGTAGTATTGAGCAATCTTAAAAAAAAATTTCAAATTTTGTTATAATGAGGGACTAACTTGCTCTATTGAAGTGGAATAACTATGTCTGAGCTGGGTGTGGTGGCTCAAGTTTGTAAACCCAGTACTTGGAAGGCTGAAACAGGAGGATCACAGGTTCGAAGCTAGTCTCAGCAACTTAGTGAGGCTTTCAGCAACTTAGCAGACCCTGTTTCCAAATAAGAAAAAAAAAAAAAATAGGGCTGGGAGTGTACCCCAGAAGTAGAAGGCCCTTGGCTTCCATATTTCAGTATATAACCATTTGGGATTCGTTTTTTTGTTTTTGTTTTTTCATTCAACATAACTGGAGATTCATCCAAGTTGTGCATATCACTACTTCATTTCCCTTTTTGTTGTTGTTGAGTATGGTATGGATATATCAGAATTTTACCATTCACCTATTGAAGAACATTTGTTATGTTTCCAGTTTGGGGCTACTATTAGTAATGAAGCTGCTATGAATACTGATCAATGTAAGTTTTCATTCTTTTGGCTTAATGCCAGGTGTGCTAGGTTTTATGGTAGTTGCATAATTAGTCATGTACGTGTGTGTGTGTGTGTGTGTGTGTGTGTGTGTGTGTGTGTGTGTAGTGGGTGTTGGTGTGCTAGAAAAATAAAAGTCACTAAAATGGAAGGCTGGAACTTACCCCTTCCCTGGTACTCTCAATAGAATGTAACTACAGATAAGTGGCCTGCAGAGGGCCAGATATCCAGGCAACCACCTGTAGATAGGTGAAGGTCATATCCAGTCTTGCAGAAGGTCACATAGGGCAGTAACCGGCTCAGGAATTGCCCCCTGTTGCCCTCCAAATACCCAACTTCCTTGAGTGATCCTGCAGTCACTAACTGTCACATTTCAACTTCTGTAAGCCCGCTGCTTGCTTCTGCTATTTGTCACAAATCTATAAAATGGGAGCTCACGTGGAACTTTGGACTGTAGTTTTTCAGGAGGTATCCTAACTTTAGCTCTCCCGTGTAATAACTACACTCCCAGCCCCCTTTTTATTTGGAAACTGGTTGTTGCTAAGTTGCTGAGGTTGGCTTTGAACCAATGATCCTCCTGTCTCAGCCTCCCAATTTCTGGAATTACAGTTGTGTGCCACCACACATGACCATAATTAGTCTTTTAAGCACGCTTGTAATCCCAGTACTAAGGAGGCTGAGACCGGAGGATCCGGGTTCGAGGCCAGCCTCAGCTACTTAGTGAGGCCCTCTGCAATTTAGTGAGACCCTGTTTCAAAATAAAGAATAAAAATAGGGCTGGGAGTGTAGCTCAGAGGCAGAATGCCCCTGGGTTCAATCCCCAGTACTGCAAAAACAGAAAAATAAACAAAAAAACTCCCAAACTGTTCCAGAGAGGCTGTGCCATTTTACATTCCCATCAACAATATAAGAATTATCCATGCCGGGCGTGGTGGTGCACTCTTGTAATCCCTGTACTTGGGAGGCTGAGACTGGAGGATCTGGGTTCTCAGCCAGCCTCAGCTACTTAGTGAGGCTCTCTGCAACTTAGACCCTGTTTCAAAATAAAAATTACAAAATAGGACTGGGGGTGTAGCTCGGAGGTAGAAATGCCCCTGGGTTCACTCCCTAGTACTGCAAAAAAAAAAAAAAAAAAAAAAAAATATATATATATATATATATATATATATATATGATCTAGTTTCTCTGTATCCTACTAGCACTTGGTGTTATCAGTATTTTTTATTTTTATTTTTGTTTTTTGTGGTACTGGGGATTGAACTCAGAGGCATATTACCTCCGAGCTATACCTCCAGCCCTGTTTTTTATTCTTTATTTTGAAACAGGGTCTCACTAAGTTGCGGAGTGCCTCACTAGGTAGCTGAAGCTGGCCGCGAACCCAGATCCTCCGGTCTCAGCCTCCCAAATGGTGCGCCACCATGCCCGGCTTATCAGTATTTTTTATTTCAGCCATTTTGATAGGTGTATGGTGATCATTGATGTGGCCTTAATTTGCATTTCCCTTGTGGCTAGTAATACAGGAGTTTTTTATGTGCTTATTTGCCATTTATAATCTTGAGTGAAATGTCTATTTCTGATTTTTGGCCATATTTTCTTTTCTTTTTCTCCCTTTCTCTCTCTCCCCTCTTTTTTGTTTTTCTTCTAGGTACTGGGGATTGAACCCAGATGTGCTTTACCATTGAGCTACATCTCAGCCCTTTTTATTTTTTATTTTGAGACAGTCTGACTAAGTTTCCCAAGCTGGCTTCAGACTGCAAATACTCTACTAATGACCCTCATCCTGTTAGAAATAACTTTTTGAAAAAGGCACGTGTTCAAAAATTGCTTGGTAATGCAATTTTACTTTTTTGCAAAAAAGGGTGCGGGTCTTATATCCCTAACGCAAAGCCCCTCCAGCGCTGAACTCCTATTGGTGGGAGTTACAGCTTCACATTCTTCCCCGGGCAGCTACAGGGGAAGTTGGGGGAGGGTCAGCACCTACAATCTCTTGAGATGCTAATTTTGTGAAGGAATCCAAGCATTACAAGATGGCAAATTACAAGGTGACAAATTACAAGATGGCGGTTAAAATCAAATTACTCCTTTGACAGAAAAGATACAATTATTTTCTCACAATCCCTAGCCTGTTTTCAGCAAAACTATTTTTATAACTATTTTTATGCTTATCTTCTACAAATAATGGGCAGCTGTTTAGGATTGGGATTGGAGAAAAGGGCCTGTTCTTATGGAAAGAGACTGAGTGGGGAACTCAGTGAGGCCTCTCTGCATGCCATTCCTTCCTTCTCTGGAAAGAGGGTCTTATGATCTATCAGACAAGCTAGATTAATGAATTGCTTTATGGCCACACAGAAAGTCAGGGGTAGGGTAGAGTAATATTTCTAGGGTTTGTGGCTGACTTTGGGGGAAGAGGGGTTCTAGTTTCCTTGACTTGCCTTGGAGAAGAAAGGCAAGCAAGAAAAAGTGGGGCAAGAGAGGCCAGAAAGATTTTGTTCCTGAGGTCCTTTCCCTGAGTTCAAGGTACCATACTTTGGGGTATGGTGTTCAGAGCTCATACACTATGTTGTTTTTCAATTTGATGTTTTTTGTTTTTGTGTTCTCTCGATCTCTCTCTGTCTCTCTCTCTCTCCTTCCTCTTTGACCCATGGATTATTTAGAAGCAGGTGGTTTAGTTTTGTTGTGGGATAACCCGGTCCCACACGTGGGTCCTTGGCTTCCGTGAAAAAAGGAATTTTAACACGTGCCATTTAGGAACAAAAAGTAGGAATTTATTTAGGAAAAATAAGGAAAGGGGGAGAAAAACGGGTGAGCAGGCATCTTCCTGGCCAGAGGAGTTTCCCAGTTCCAAAGAGACCGAAGCCGGCTGAAACTCCTTCTTTTATAGGCTTTCGAGAGGTGGGCGCAGAAGAAGTCTGGACCTCCTCCTTCTTCCAGGTATTGGTGGGCGACAGGTAGGCGGTCCAAGTTGGGCCCTCCTCTTCCTCAGGTTAAGATGGGTCTGACCTTTGCCCTGAGTGTCCGGTGGGGGCTGGGATTCAGGGGATTAACAAGGTGTGGCCCACTTAGACTTTTCTAAGATTGAGCACACCCTATAGGGTGGGGTCAGCTAGAACTCTTCAGATTTTAAAACTATCTTTCCCTTCCCCCCCCAATGTCTCCTTTCTGCCTAAATTTTTATTCCTTCTGTCCTACATCAGTTTTAAACTCTTTGGAAGTTTTTCTTTATCTCTGGTATATATTTCTAGTTTGCACAGTTTTAATTCCTTTAAATTTGTTGAGGTTTGTTTTATGGCTCAGGATGTGGTCCATATTGGTCAAGTCTCATGGTCCCTTGAAAAGAATGTGTATTTTTCAGTTATTAGACAGAATGCTCTATAAATGCTAATTAAATCATGTTGATTGATGATATTCTTGAGTTCTTCTGTATCCTAACTAGTTTTCTGTTCCATTCTGTCTGTTGCTGAGAGAAGAGTGTCGAAGTCTCCAACAATAATTGTGAATTTCTAAGCCGGGCATGGTGGTGTACACCTGTAATCCCAGCATTTGGAAGGCTGAGACTGGAGGATCTGGGTTCGCGGCCAGCCTCAGCTACCTAGTGAGGCAAGGCACTCCACAACTTAGTGAGACCCTGTTTCAAAATAAAGAGTAAAAAATAGGGCTGGGGGTGTAGCTCGGAGGTAGAAAGCCCCTGGGTTCAATCCCCAGTACCGCAAAAAAAAAAAAAAATAATAATAATAATTGTGAATTTCTCTTATTTTGCTCTAAGTCCTATCAGTTTTGGCTTCCCATATTTTACAGTTCTGTTGTTTGGTAAATACACATTTAGCATTCTGGTAACTACCCTTTTGTTTTTGTTTTGTTTTGTTTTGTGTGATGCTGGGAATTGAGCCCAGAGACATCCTATTTTTGAGCTATACGCCCAGTACAATTTTTTATTTTTATTTTGAAACAGGGAGGGTCTTGCTAGGTTGATGAGAGTCACTACATGCTGAGGCTGTCTTCAAATCTGTGATCCTCCTGTCTCAGCCTCCCAAGTAATGGAATTACAAGCATGTGCCACCATGCCTGGCTCCCTTTTGTTTTTATGTAATGTTCTCTGTATTTGGTACTGTTATGGGGTACGGTGGGTCCCCCAAAATCCAGGTCCTTGGTATCATGAAAAAAAGAATTTTAACACATACCATTCAGAAAACTATAGGCAGGTTTATTTTAAGAACTTAAAGGGAAACTGGGAGAAAGGGGAAGGGAAGGCATGGAGCGGGAAGCTGGAAGGGGGTAAGGCATGGAGGAGAAGGGCCCGCCGCGCGCCTCCAGAGAAGAAGAGAAAATGGTTTCTTGCGACTGGACTTTTTAAGGGTTTCGCTCCTCCTCCTCCTCAGATTCAGGTTGGCGAATAGGTGATCAGATAGGGCCTGGAAGTTGCAGGTGGGGGCTGGACTTCCGGAGATTAGGGCGTGGAACTCAGGTGGAGGCGGGGTTCCTAAGAAAAAAACTTCCAAGGGGTGGAGTTAGCTTAACTCAAAGAACTTCCAAGGGGTGGAGTTAGCTTAACTCAAAGAACTTCCAAGGGGTGGAGTTAGCTTAACTCCCCTGATTTTTAAAAAAACTATATTTTAAAAAACTATAGAGCTGGGCGTGGTGGCGCACGCTTGTAATCCCAGCATTCGGGAGGCTGAGACTGGAGGATCTGGGTTCGCGGCCAGCCTCAGCTATCTAGTGAGGCACTCCGCAACTTAGTGAGACTCGGTTTCAAAATAAAGAATAAAAAAAATAGGGCTGGGGGTATAGCTCGGAGGTAGAATGCCCCTGAGTTCAATCCCCAGTACCGCAAAAAAAAAAAAAAAAACTATATTTTAAAAACTATATTTTTCTGGATCCTCCCATTACCATACTCCTACCTAAATTTCCGCTTCCTAGGCTACCTCATCAGTACAAGTGGAATGTCCCTTACCCAAAATGCTTGGGACCAGAAGATTCAGAGTTTGTTAGATTTGGGGATGATTGTATAGACTTTACTGTTTGAGCATCCCTAATCTGAAAATCTGAAATACTCAAAAATCTGAAACTTTTTTTTTTCCCTGTGCTGGCACATGCTAGGCCAGCATGCAACCCATTGATTTATATCCCCAGCCCAATAATCAGAAAGATTTTGAACACATGCTCAAAATGTTTCAGATTTTAGAGGATTTTGGATTTTGAGGTTAGAGGTGCTCAACCTGTAATTTTCTTTGCTCTGAATTCTATTCTATCTGATATCTTTACGTATTTTTGGTCCTTTGAGTTTATAACTGAGGCTTTTTCTCTCCTCCCTTTCTTTTAGGAATATATCATTCGGGTGCAAAGAGGAATTTCTGTAGAAAACAGCTGGCAGGTAAGCATGTTTGGTCAACTACAAAAATGTTTGAACTTGTGAACAAAACTTTGATTTAGGGCATCTAAAATTTTTGAAAAATCAGAACATTTACAAATATAAATCATTTATTTTAGCTATAAATCTTTAGCTTTTTAAATTAAAAAAATTAGCCAGAGACAGGCGTGGTGGCGCACACTTGTAATCCCAGCATTTGGGAGGCTGAGACCAGAGGATCTGGGTTCGTGGCCAGCCTCAGCTACTTAGTGAGGCACTCTGCAACCTAGTGAGACCCTGTTTCAAAATAAAGAATAAAAAATAGGGCTGGGGGTGTAGCTCGGAGGTAGAATGCCCCTGAGTTCAATCCCCAGTACCACAAAAAAAAAAAAAAAAGAATAAAAATAGGGCTGAAGGTGTATCTCAGAAGTAGAATGCCCCTGGGTTCAATCCCCAGTGCCGCAAAAAAAAAAAAAAAGAGAGAGCCAGGTGTGGTACAAGCCTATAATCCAGTACTTGAGAGGCTGAGATGGGAGGATTGCAGGTTTGAGGCCAGCCTCAGCAACTTAGTGAGGCTCTATTTCCTATTTCCCTATTTCAAAATAAAAAATGAAAAGGATGGGAGGTAGAAGGTGTAGCTAAGAGGTAAAATGTCTCAATCGCCAATACAAAACAAAAAAACCCTAAATTAATAAAATTTTAAATTTCTTAAGCCAGGCATGGTGGCACATGCTTGTAATCCCAGTACTTGGGAGTCTGAGACAGGAAGATTGCAGGTTTGAGGCCAGCCCCAGCAACTTAGTGAAACCCTGTTTCGACATAAAAATTAAAATCAGAAAAAATAAAATCAGGCTGAGGATATAGCACAGAAGTAGAATGCCTCTGGGTTCAGTCCTGAGTACCACATACTCACACACAAAAAGAAACTTTTAAATTTCTTTATTGGTGCATATTGTGGCATAGTCATACATGCATACACATAAATTGATCCATTTCACTCCCCAGTACTTCCCTATACCCACCCAACTTCCCTCCCCAGTCCTCTTCCTTTATCCTAGTGTAAACCTTTAGCTTTGACACAGACATCTGTGTCAAAGTTGTTTCTAGGAAATTACTCTCTAGCTCAGTCAGTCCAGAACAAGTAGCACACCTGCGGCCTACTACTGGCAGGTGTGGTTAGATCTCAGTCCCACAGGGGAGAGGTGCGTCAGTGTCCTGGATGTTGTACCTTCTGGATCACTACATTTTTTTTTTTTTTTTTTTTTTTGTACTGAGGATTGAGCCCAGGGGCCTTCTACCTCTGAGCTACAACTCCAGCTCTATTTTACTTTTTATTTTGAAACAGGGTCTCACTGAGTTGCTGAGGCCCTAAGTTGCTGAGGCTGGTCTTGAACCTGCGATCCTTCTGTCTCTGCTTCCCAAATACTAGGATTACAAGAGTACCCTACCATGCCTGGCTAGGGTTACTGTACTTTATGGATGCCCAAGTCCACTCCTGGGCCACGTCTAGTAGTGGCTACTCCACTGACCCTAAGGGAGTCCCAGGCTTTGCTATCCTCCGTGGTGGTGTCATAGAGAAAAGATTTCCTAGATAGATGTAGAGATCCTTGCCATTCAGTATGGGGGCAGTTTCTTCCTGTTTGTTTAGTGCTGGAACTCACTCATGCTAGACAATTACTCTACCATTGAGCTACTCCCCCAGCCTCTCTTGTTTTAGTAATTGCCATGTTACTTCTTTCCAAAAGTCTTGCTCCTTCACAGCCCAGCTTGGACCTCATCTCCCACATTGGTCTCCCACATTGGTCTCCCACACTTGGTCTTTTGCCTGAAATTTCAAATACCTCTTGCTTGAATAATTTTTACATTTAACATCTATAGAGCCTTTATTAAGTGTTGAGCACTGTTTCAGCATGCTAAGTCACTTATCCTTCTAAAACCAGTCCTAGTAGTAGTACTACTCCTATTTTACATTTGAGAGATAAGTAACTTGGCCAAGGTCACACTCAGATAATCTCTGTGGGTAATCTCTATATGGTCTTTTGCTTCTTTGCCCTTATCAGGAATGGCCTTATATTTATCTTTTTGATGTATATTTGATACACAGTATGCATGGCAATGCCCTAACCAGAAAAATCAAGCCTCACAGTTTTCTAGATCCACTGTGTCAGAAACCTGGGGAATCTTAACAAAAATGAACTCTTTGACTTCATCCTAAACCTACTGAATTGAATTCTCTGTGGTTGGGGTTCTATGTGATCTCCATATAGTCCTTCTGCACACCAATATTTTAGAACCACTAATAAAGGCTGAAGTCAAACAATTCAAAACACAATGATTTCCTTATTCAGATCTAGTAGAATTTGGCTATGGCCTAATCAGTGGCATCAACACAACTGAGAAAGAATGTAGATAATGGAAGGTGGACTGTCCGCCAAGAGGGAAGCCTTAGAAATCAGGGTGAAGTATGGCAGCCCTGCCTGCAGGTGCAGTCCAGTGTCCCAGATGATGGGATCTCAACTGGGGGAAGTTTAATCCAGGGCAAGGATGACATTGCCTCAAAAGTCTCTACTTCCTTTTGCTTTGATTCCATGCTCAGTAAGAAAAATTAAAAAAATTATAAATCATAATCATTAATTCATTTTTCCATATACCTCATAAATAAGAAAGATAGTTGAAAGGCTGTTTGCCCTAAAAACAAATGTTTTCAGCTGGGCGTGGTGGCGCATGCTTGTAATCCCAGCATTTGGGAGGCTGAGACTGGAGGATCTGGGTTCGTGGCCAGCCTCAGCTACTTAGTGAGGCCCTCCGCAACTTAGTGAGACCCTGTTTCAAAATAAAGAATAAAAAATAGGGCTGGGGGTGTAGCTCAGAGGTAGAATGCCCCTGAGTTCAATCCCCAGTACCGCAAAAACAAAACAAAACAAATGTTTTCGTTTACTTGTTGGTGTCTTGTGAGTTTGCCTGGCATTAACCAGTTTCCCAAGGCCCAGCCAATGCTGGGGTACCACTGGGTCTCTTTTCTGGGCCTATCAAGTTAAACAAATTGGGAACCAGGTAACTCTACTCTCTTTAGCCTCTGCTTTAGAGTGCCAGGAAATAGTAAGTAAGGAAATGGAAAAGGATATCTTTGCGGAATCAAAATACTATTGTCTTATCTCTTACAGATTGTTAGAAGATATAGTGACTTTGATTTACTGAACAACAGCTTGCAGGTAAATGTTTTGAATACACTTTGCTTGGGGTCTCTTAGAAACTGGTTGGAAGTGGTATGTCTGTCAATTCTCTGTCACTCTAAGAAAATACCCAAGATTGCTGGATGTGGTGGCATATGCTTATAATCCCAGTACTTAGGAGGCTGAGACAGGAGGATTGCAGGTTCATGGTCAGTCTCAGCTACTTAGTGAGGCCATCTGTAATTTAGTGAGACCCTGTTTCAAAATATAAGAATAAAATAGGACTGGAGGTGTAGCTCAGAGGTAGAATGCCCCTGGGTTCCATCCCTAGTACCGCACACAAAAAATAAAAAGTAAAAGGGCTGAGGTTTAGCTCAGAGGTAGAACGCCCTTGAGTTCAATCCCCAGTACCACCCACCCAACACACACACACATTAAAAAAAAAAAATACCTGACTTAATTTACAAAGAGGAAAAGGTGACGTTTGAGTCAGTTTTGAGGACTCGGTTTGTCATCAGTTGGCCCTGCTTTGGCCTGTGAGGAGTCAGCACATCGTGGTGGGGGTGTGTGGCAGGAAATAAAAGAATGTGAAAAGGGGTGGTGTCCTATGAGGCCCCACTCTCGGGGTTCCTCCACCTCCCTTGGCCATTCTGGGACCAAGCCTATATATCACATGGGTCTCTGGGGGATGTTTAAGATCCAAACTATAGCAAAAGGCAGTATCAGGTACAAGAAATCAATAATTTTTTCTGGCAAAAGAGATAAGTTCATACTTAAATGATGTGTGCCTCCAAAAACAAACTTTTGGGAAGAAACATGATTTTATTTATATTTTGCAGTACTAGGGATTAAACTCAGGGATATTCTACCTCTGAGCTACACCCCTAGCCCAATTTTATTTTTTATTTGGAAACAGGGTCTCACTAAGTTGCTGAGCCTGGCTTTGAACCTGTGATCCTCCTGTCTTAGCCTCTTAAGTACTGGGATTACAAGGGTGTGCCACCACTCTGGGCTGAAACATGTGATTTATAATTAATAGTCACCTTGCAACCGAGTATCTTTGTGTCAAATGTAGCCTACCACTATAATGGGTACTTGTGCATCTTTCTTTTTTTTTTTTTTTTTTTTTTTTTTTCAGTACTGGGGATTGAACTCAGGGGCATTCTACCTCCGAGCTACACCCCCAGCCCTATTTTTCATTCTTTATTTTGAAACCGAGTCTCACTAAGTTGCGGAGTGCCTCACTAGGTAGCTGAGGCTGGCCGCGAACCCGGATCCTCCGGTCTCAGCCTCCCGAATGCTGGGATTACAAGCATGCGCCACCACGCCCGGCTACTTGTGCATCTTTCTTTTTCTCAGATTAGAACTATTTATGTGGGTTGCTGGAGTCCATGTAGATAAAGCTGGTACTCTTGGACTCTCCCAAGTGAACTAGGCTGTGTCATTAACATTTCAGATCAACATTCCACAGTAATGGTAGAGACTCAACCCCTTTCAGTTTAACTTTTTTCTCTAAATACATATTTCTAAATCCCTTCGAACTTAGATGTTCTAACTCAATGGCCCTAGTGGGAAGAAGGTGAGCTGCAAAGTTTGTGTCTGGAATCACAGCTAGTGCTGGGAATGATTGAAGGTCCTCCGTGGGCTGAGCACTACCAGAGACAGTACCAACCATGACTTCCAGGCAGACTGGCTTCAAGTGCTGTGGATTACAGAAGACCATTGGCCTGTGTCAGACCTCAGGGTTTTTTGTTTTGTTTTTTTGTGGTGCTGAGGACTAAACCCAGAGACATTCTACCTTCGAGCTACACTCCCCGGCCCGATTTTCTTTCTTATTTGTAAACAATCTCACTAGGTTGATGAGAGTCTTACTGTTTGCTGAAGCTTTCTTCAAACCTGTGATCCTCTTGTCTCAGCCTCTCAAGTGCTGGGATCACAGGCATGTGCCACTATGCCTGGCTCAGACCTCAGATTTGAGTGGTAATATGAGCCAGGACTGTGTAGCTTATGACTAGTACACTAGGAGGTAAAGGACTGTCCCCTTCCTTCCTTGTCAACCTAGTCATCACCATGTTAGTGACCTCTGACAGAGCACAAAGGTCAGAGACTGCTGGCTGGGAGGTATGATGATGTCTCTTTCCTTCTAAAGACCACATTTATTGATTAGACTTCAGAAAATAGCATTTGTAGAACACAAACTTTAACATTACAACATTTACTGCTAAAGTGAGTATGTCTTATTTTCCTTCTGGAAGAATTGGCCCAAGTATCTGCAGATCTTTATGCAGTTGCCACATTTGTCCTGCACTTGACACATACTTTTTTTCCGTTTGCAGTACTGAGGATCAAACCCAGTGCCTTGTGTATGTACGCTGTGCAAGCGCTCTACCACAGAACTGTATCCCCGTCCCCTGACTTTTTTATTTTAAACTTAGTATGACTAATTTAAGTCTCTGGATAGAATATTGGCAGAAATTGAATCTCACTAGTGGGCATAGGTTTCATTTGTGGATTTTAGTATCATATTCTCTTCGCCTAGACAAGGTAGGTTCATGATGACTGCAGGTAAGGCACCAACGTGCAGTTTACTCTAAGAGCAGATTTGCCCCTCAAGTCCCCGTGCAGGGTCCACATGACATCTCCACAAGACTGAGCATTTGGGGAGTTAATGCTGGACATACTATGTGTTTCCACCTTTACGCACAAATAAATCTTTTCCTGGTATTGAAGAACAGGAAGTTATCTTTGTTTGATGTATTTTTGCCACAACCAAGTAAGAATAATGGGGGAAATACTTCTGAAATTGAAATGCGTACACCTAATCTCTGAGAAGGGCAGAGGAGAATTTTATCTCCTATTTCGTTTCTTTTAGGGATATAAGGTTGGAAGCCGGGCGTGGTGGCGCACGCTTGTAATCCCAGCATTCGGGAGGCTGAGACCGGAGGATCCGGGTTCGCGGCCAGCCTCAGCTACCTAGTGAGGCACTCTGCAACTTAGTGAGACTCGGTTTCAAAATAAAGAATAAAAAATAGGGCTGGGGGTATAGCTCGGAGGTAGAATGCCCCTGAGTTCAATCCCCAG
>PVLC010011837.1:0-13801 GCA_004027655.1 Graphiurus murinus
CTCACTAGGTAGCTGAGGCTGGCCGCGAACCCGGATCCTCCGGTCTCAGCCTCCCGAATGCTGGGATTACAAGCGTGCGCCACCACGCCCGGCTTAAAAATGAAAAATTTTAAAAGGCACACCACGCCGGGCGTGGTGGCGCACGCTTGTAATCCCAGCATTCGGGAGGCTGAGACCGGAGGATCCGGGTTTGCAGCCAGCCTCAGCTACCTAGTGAGGCATTCTGCAACTTAGTGAGACCCGGTTTCAAAATAAAGAATAAAAAATAGGGCTAGGGGTATAGCTCGGAGGTAGAATGCCCCTGAGTTCAATCCCCAGTACCAAAAATAAATAAAATAAAAAAATAAAAGGCACACCAAATATATACCCCAGCATCAGAATATTTGATTAAAATAAACATATTATCTTACCAAATGACACAGCTCTCTGCTCATTTCCTCCCATGAAGTCAATGCCAATTTTAGCAACACAAGAAATCACGGCAGGCTCGCAGCCACACTTGATTTCTACCATTAGATTTTATGGGCAAAAGCTTGGGAGTGGGGGATAAAGTAAAATAATGTAAAGAATTCGGGGCTTCAAGAATAATTAATTCCCTTCTAAAAGAAGTTTATGGAACCCAGCTTTTGATGAGCACAGACCCCAACCTTTGAACACCTACCTTGCCACTCTTCCTCGGAGATCTCCCAAGCCAGAGAGCTGCCGCATCTCCAGGGTCTTTAAGGCAGAATTAGTTCCATAGCTAATGTTGTCCCTGGCACGGATCTGCTCCTGAAGAACCTGGCGACACAAAGACCACTCAGGGGGCATCTGCCACAGAAGCATTTTAAAAGTTGAAGGGAAAAAAGAATGTTTAACTCGTGTTTTCATAAGAATTTCCTGATAAACACTTACTAGAAGGCTTAGGGAAAGACAAGAGACCTTAAAGACCACTCGGACTAAGTCTCCTCATTTGCCAGGAAAACTAAAACTAAGTTCCTTTATTTTTTCCTTAACAATGAAGGCTTTTTTTTTTTTTTTTCAGTACTAACGATTGGACTCAGGGGCATTCTACCTCCCAAGCTACACCCTCAGCCCTATTTTTTTTTTTTTTAATTCTTTATTTTGAAACAGGGTCTCACTAAATTGCAGAGGGCCTCACTAAGTAGCTGAGGCTGGCCACAAATCTGCAATCCTCCTGTCTCAGCCTCCCAAGTACTGGGATTACAAGCGTGTGCTACCACACCCGGCTTGAAGGCATCTTTACTATATTTGTTGTGCCATAGGTTGAGTGTGAAGTGGACTTTTTTGGTGTGTGGATTTTGTTGTTTTCTTTTTTATTGCTTTAATTTCATTTTTTAATTTCTTTTTGATCCAAAGATATCTAGATATCTAAGGATTGCTTAGAATTAATTAGAATTGGCCAGGTGCAGTGGTGCACAACTATAATCCACGTACTTGGGAGGCTGAGACAGGAGGATCGCAGGTTCTAGGCCAGCCTCAGCATGTCTCTTGAAGTTCAGTATTTGGTTTTTGTCTCTTAATGCTTTGGTTACACAACCTCAGGCATTTATCATATGTATTTACCTGAAATTATATAGGGTGTGTGTGTGTGTGTGTGTGTGTGTGTGTGTGTGTGTGTGTGTGTGTGTTACTGGGGACTGAATTCAAGGCATTCTACCTCTGAGCTACATGCTCATCCCTATTTTATTTTTTATTTGAAAACAGTGTCTCACTAAGTGGCTGAGGGCCTGGCTGAGTTGCTGAGGCTGGCCTCAAATCTGTGATCCTCCTGTCTCAGCCTCCCACACACTGAGATTACAGGCATGCACCACACCCAGCATAGAGGTGTTTTTTTAAGGGTCACCAATTACTTTTGTGCTTTCTCTTTTCATTCCTGTGTATTTCAGTTTGAGTCCTTTCTCTAGCGTTTTCCTTAGAGCAGGCACTTGAGGGAAGACTTTGAACCTGCCACGTCCAAGTCTATTTCCTCATCCAAAGCATGGGTGACAGTGGACAGGACATAGAACCCTTGAGCCTCAGGCCTTTTGTCTCAGTGACCTTCAAGACTCCAGAGGTCTGATACATCTTCCTCTAGAGGTACTTTGGTTCCAGGTGACTACAAGCTTGTAAGATTTTTATCTCTGGAGTCCAGAAATTTTATTAAAATGTGTGTGTGCGTCGGGGAGTGGGATACTAGGGGTAGAACCCAGGGGCCTTCTACCTCCAAGCTACACCCCCAGCCCAATTTACTTTTTATTTTGATGAGAGTCTAATTACTTGCTGAGGCTGTCCTTGAACCTGTGATTCTCCCAAGTACCCCAATTACAGGCATTCGCCGCCACGCCCGGCTTTTTTTTTTTTTTTTTTTAATTCAATTCTACCTGGAACTCAACCAACATCTCAATCTACAATCTATGATTTCCTTCAACCCAGGTAAAATTTCCTCTTCTATGTAACTACTATGTCTTTTCCGTCGGTTCCTCTTCTGGAAGCCCGGTGTTCTGGTGGCAGAGATCCTGGGTGTGTCATCCAAGGCCTTTCCCTTGCCCCTCCAGGCTCCTCACTCTTCACTTGGCTCCGATGTCCCAGGGAATTCTGCTGTGTTGGTAATTCATCTACTGACTTTTAAATGTCCAAGTTCAAGGAAGGACATTTATGTTATTCTTGGGTCTCCCAAATGTGTGAGTGATTTTTTATTTGCAGCCCACCTATCCCAAGTTGCAAGGGACTTATTCTTCCTCCCTCTGCTGCCAGGTCCCTTGACTGGGATGTGACTGTCCCTTCCATGCTCACTGGAGTGCCAACAGCAGGTATCCCTGAGTATAGCAGAGGAGTGTGGGCTGGGGTGCGGCCAGTGAGCGCCCAGGGCCAGGCTCCAAGTGCGTCACCAGCAGGAGGCCTCTGCATCCTGCCCCAGCCCGGCACAGTGGGGACAGTCACCTGGACAGCCCCTCCTGGCCTCAGGGGATAGGAGACTGGCTTAGGCACAGGGAGTGAGGTGGCACTCCGGTTTCAGACTCTCCCAAGTGAGTCTCTGCTATATCCCCCAGGCCCTCCCTCTGGCCTAGCTCAGCAATTCAGGAAGATGGCCCTAGCATTGGTAACAAAGTAGAAAAAGGCATCAAATCCCTACTTCTTTTACTTCCTATACCAGTACAAGGCATTTCTTGAAAATATATTCCTGGATATCTACTTGTTACCATCTACTTCTAGAAACCTGATGGTTTCTGATATATTGACAACCTGCAGTCCCATTTGCAAATGAACAGGCAAGACTAATTCAAGAAAATGCAACTAGAGCTGAGCACAGTGTTGCATGCCTATAATCCTAATATTTAGGAGACTAAGGCAGGAGGAATGCAAGTTCAACACCAGCATGGGCAACTTAGCAAGACTGTTTCAAAACAAAAAATAAAGAGGGCTGGTGGTGTAGCTCAGTGGTAGAGCATCCCTGGATCCAGTCCCTAATACCATACACATGAGAAGAAATGCAGGCCAAGCATGGTGGTGCATGCCTATAATCCCAGGAAGACTGCAGGTTTGAGGCCAGCCTCAGCAACTTAGTATGACTCTCAGCAATTTAGTGAGACTGTTTCAAAATAACAAATAAAAAGGCTAGGGGTATAGCTCAGAGGTAGAATGCCTCTGGGTTCGACTTCCAGAACAAAAACAAACAGAAAAAGAGAAAAGATAAAATGTAATTATGCTTCCATAAATTATTTTGGTGTACCCTATTCTCAATCATTTTCCTCTCTCTCTCCCCCGCCCCCTTCTCCTCTCTGCCTCTCTCTTTTGAAGCAAAACATATATACAGAAAATTGTACTTAACATACATTTTTAGGATTTTCAAACTTTCTAGCAAAATTAGAAGTAGGAGAATTCTTTATTTCCCTTACTGGAAACCTGGTAGGGACCACTCTGGATGGAGTGACAGGGATAGTTCAAGAAATATTTCACTAAAAGGAATTTGGAATTGGCAGACCTATCTGTTATTTCCTGTAGCTTCCAGCTTTTTCTGAATGAACTTGCTGTATGAAGAAGAATGAAAACTAGATACGATCACCTGTGAATGGCAAACCATTAGTCACTGAGCACATCCTGCAAGAAAACTTCAGAGCTGACTAATCTGGTCTGGCACTCTCCCACTGATGAAAGGCGCTGGTGAGCAAGCCACTCTCAATAGAAAGTAACACCTATTACTACAGTTAATAGGAAGTAACACCTATTACTACAGTTAATAGGAAGTAACACATTTTTTTCTGTATGGAGTGCTTCAAATCTTTATTTATTTATTGGTACTGGGATTGAACCCAGAGGCATTCTACCTCTGAGCTCCAATCCCAGACCTTTTCTTTATTTTTATTTTTATTTGGGGGAAGGAGGGACTAGGGATTGAACCCAGGGGCATTCTACCTCTGAGCTACACCCCAGCCCTTTTTATTTTTCATTTTGAAAGAGGGTCTCACTGAGTTGCTAAGGGTCTGGCTAAGTTGCTGAGGCTGTCCTCACACCTGTTATACTCCTGTCTAAGTCTCCCAAATACTGGGATTACAGGCATCTGCCATAACACCCTGCTCAAGTCTTTGTTTAGAATAAGACATAAGACTGGTGGTTCTTACATATCTTTTTGGAGTGTATAAATATCACCCAGGTGGCTTGTGACACATACAAAGCTAAGGTCTGGCTCAGGAATGTGAATGTTAAGGGTCCATGGGCCACACCTGGAGTAACACTGTGTTAGGCACCTTAGAGATGACAAGGATGTGGTGAATCACATCTGTAATTCTAGTACTCAGGAGGCTGAGGCAGGAGGATGGAGAGTTTGAGGCCAGCCTGGGCAATTTAGCAAGACCCTGTCTCAAAATACATTAAAAAGGCTGGGGGTGTAGCCCAGTGATAGAAAGAAAAAGAAGGAGAAGGGGGAGGGGAGGAAAAAGAAAGGAAAACGAAAAGAAACTAAATTTCAATAAAAGTTATAACCAGTCTTACATCATTTGGGTTTTTAGTCACTAAGTAAATGGAAAGCAACTCACAAAGTAGGAACTAAAAATAATGAAGTATCACATTTTTTAAAAAGATCCAACTTTAAAAGCAAAGAGTCAGGAAATAAAAATCCTACCATGATCATGCAGTCCCTGGTGCAGGGTGCTGGAGTGGGGTGGCTGTGTATGTGAGGGCGGGGCTGTGTGGGGACTCTGTACTTCCTTCTCAGTTGCTCTGAACCTAAAACTGCTCAAAAAAGATAAAGTCTATTTTTATTTACTTTTGTGTGTGTGTCTGTGGTGCTGGGGATCAAACCCAGGACCTTGTACACACTAAGCATGTACTCTTGCACTGAGTTACACCCTCAGCCCAGTCTATTTAAAAAAAATATATTTTTAAATCATATCATCTCATTTATTAAGGAAGCAAATATTTTTAGGCCAGGTGTGGTAGTGCACATCTGTAATCCCAGTGACTCAGGAGGTTGAGGCAGGAGGATTACAAATTCAAGGCCAGCCTGGGCAACTTTTCAAGAGCCTGTCTCAAAATAAAAAATAAAGAAGTCTGGGGATGTAGCTCAGTGGTAGAGTGCTCCAGGGTTCAATCCCTAGTATCATCTTCACTACCACCACCAACAACAACAAAGGCAATTTTTTATTTATAGTACTAAAAAGTGTATGAAAAATCCAAAAGGAGCCGGGCGTGGTGGCGCACACTTGTAATCCCAGCATTCGGGAGGCTGAGACCGGAGGATCCGGGTTCACGGCCAGCCTCAGCTACCTAGTGAGGCACTCAGCAACTTAGTGAGACTCGGTTTCAAAATAAAGAATTAAAAAAATAGGGCTGGGGGTGTAGCTCGGAGGTAGAATGCCCCTGAGTTCAATCCCTAGTGCCACAAAAAAAAAAAAAAAAAAGAAAAAAAAATCCAAAAGGTACAGTGGGTCCTTCCTGAAACAACCTTTCTGGAGAGTGATGCAGCAAAATATATTCATAATGCTCGTAATTTTCGACCCAGCAACTCCAGGACTTAGAATTAATCTTAAAGGAAGTATTAGGAAAAATGACAAAAATGTCTTCATAGTGGGATACACACTTGCACCAAGTATTTTACAAAGTGTGTTATAATATAAGCACTATGAAGGGCTTTTAAAAACAAAGGAACATATGCACAATATAATATTAAGCAAAAAGAAAAGGCACAGAATACACAGCATGATACCAGCTGTGTACCAAGACCCTCATAAAGTACTCAGATGTTAACATTCTGCTTATCTCTAGGGTGGGATTGTGGTTGTTGCTCTTTTTTTATACTTCCCACAATGGGTACACACTACTTTTATAACCAGGAAAAAATGTGTTTTTTTTTTTAATGCTTCGAAATAAGAAAAGATGCCAGGCATGATAGCGCACGTTTGTAATCTCAGTACTTGGGAGGCTGAAACTGGAGGATTGCAGGTTCGCAGCCAGCCTCAGCTACTTTAGTGAGGCCATCTACTACTTGGTGAGACCCTGTTTCAAACTAAAAGAATAAAAATAAGGCTGGAGGTGTGGTTCGGAGATAGAATGCCCCAGGATTCCATCCCCAGTACCACCACCAAAAAAAAGAAGCCAGGCATGGTGGCGCACAATTGTAATCCCAGTACTTGAGAGACTGAGACCGGAGGATCCAGGTTTCTGGCCAGCCTCAGCTACTTAGTGAGGCCCTCCGCAACTTAGTGAGACCCTGTTTCAAAATAAAGAAGAAAAAATAGGGCTGGGGTATAGCTCGGAGGTAGAATGCCCGTGAGTTCAATCCCCAGTACCGCAAAAAAAAAAAAAAAAAAAAGTTATGTGGAAACAGAAGGCCTTACAGAGCTTACTATTTAAAGGAATTATAGAAGGAAGCATTAGAAAGCAGTCCCTCTGAAAAGTCAGTATTATGACCTAACTTGTCATTCTGGAGAATATGTCATCATGATGCATTTACTTTTTTTTTTTTTTTTTTGCGGTACTGGGGGTTGAACTCAGGGCCATTCTACCTCTGAGCTACACCCCCAGCCCTATTTTTTATTCTTTATTTTGAAACCGAGTCTCACTAAGTTGCGGAGTGCCTCACTAGGTAGCTGAGGCTGGCCGCGAACCCGGATCCTCCGGTCTCAGCCTCCCGAATGCTGGGATTACAAGCGTGCGCCACCACGCCCGGCTTATGATGCATTTACTTTAAAAATGTTATATCATTCAGTAAATCATCAATTCTCCATTATTGTCACTTCAAGCAATTTTTTTTTTTTTTTGGCTGACCTACTATATGTAGCACATCTTCAGAGAGCTCTGTTGCAAGAGAGACTATAGGATGGGTAAGCATGGGGCCAAGTCCATACAATAAACATGCTTCACCCAGAGAGAAGAGGCCAATCGCCCTGAAAAAGATACATCCCAAGTCTTGTTTTGTTTTTTTTCTAAGATAGGGCCATATTTGTGTGTGGGGGGGGGGGGTTGCTGGGGATTGAACCCAAGACATTCCACCTCTGAGCTATAACTCCCATCCCCTTTTGTTTTTGTTATTTTATTTTATTTTCGCGGTACTGGGGATTGAACCCAGGGGCATTCTACCTCTGAGCTACACCCCCAGCCCTATTTTTTATTCTTTATTTTGAGATAGAGTCTCACTAAGTTGCGGAGTGCCTCACTAGGTAGCTGAGGCTGGCTGCGAACTCAGATTCTCCAGTCTCAGCCTCCCAAATGCTGGGATTACAAGCGTGCACCACCACACCTGGCTTGTTTTTGTTATTTTAAAATAAGGGCTTGCTAAATTGCTGAGGCTGACCTCAAACCTTGATCCTCCTGTCTCTGCCTCCCAAGTACTATTTTGTTTTTGGTTTTTTGGCAGTATTGGAGATTGAACCCAAGGGTGTTCCACCTCTGAACTAAATCCCAAGCCCTTTTTTTTTTTTTTTTGGCCGTACTGGGGATGGAACCCAGGGGCATTCCACCTCCGAGCTAGCCCTATTTTTTTGTATTCTTTATTTGAAACAGGATCTCACTAAGTTGCGGAGGGCCTCACTAAGTAGCTGAGGCTGTCAAGAACCCGGATCCTCTGGTTTCAGCCTCCCAAGTACCAGGATTACAAGTATGTGCAACCACGCCCAGCTCCCAAGCCCTTTTTACTCATTAATTTGAAACAAGGTATTGCTAAATTACTGAAACTGACCTTGAACCTGCAATCCCCCTATCTCAACCTCCCAAGTATTGGGATTACAGGTGTCTGACACCAGGTCCAGTCCACAGACCTATCTTTCTTTCTTTATTATTATTATTATTATTATTATTATTTTTTTTTTTTTTTTTTTTTTGCGGTACTGGGGACTGAACTCAGAAGCATTCTACCTCCAAGCTATACCCCCACCCCTATTTTTTATTCTTTATTTTGAAACAGAGTCTCACTAAGCTGCAGAGGGCCTTACTAGATAGCTGAGGCTGACCACAAACCCAGATCCTCTGGTCTCAGCCTCCCAAATGCTGGGATTACAAGCGTGCGCCACCACGCCCAGCTCAGACCTATCTTTAAAGCACCCTCCTTCTCAAAGACAGCATGGGTTTTAGGGATTCCTGTGTCAGCCTCCATGTGCTCTCCAGGCTGTCTACACACAGGTGGTGACAATTCGTGCCCTGGGACTTTCAAGCCACCCACACAGGCCAGCGTTGCCTAGGAACAACCAGAAAGAAAAAGCTCTCCATGTTTCTCCTTCTCCAGCGCTTCCTAGATTGATAAGGATTTGGAAATGAAACTGCAACACCAAAATCATTAGGGAAAGGTCTAAGTGCATAGGGCAGAGCCTTTGTAACGCAGGCTCTCCCTGCCTGGCTCTTTATCTCCACACTGGGGCTTAAAACTCTTCAGTTCCAGCCTCTGCAAATGGCCTTCTTGATATTTATTTCCACCTGGGTATTCAATGGGCCCCTAAAACATGCCAAATCTCAAATGGAAGTCTCTGTCTCCAACATGCAGCTGATCCTGCCATCTCTACCTCTAACATAAGTCCTGAATCCACCCACTTCTCTCTACATCTACGGCAACCTCCCTGATCCAAGCTGTGGCCACCTCTTCCCTGAACTTGCGCCGTGGTCGCCCGAGCCCATCCCCCTGCCTCCATACTCGCTCCCTGGCCACCCTTTCACCAGTGGCCAGAGCAATCGTTTCTGAAATAGAAATCAGTCTGTAAGCCCCACAAGGGCCGTGGTTTTCTAATCCGCTTTATTACCAATGTCTTCCCAGCACCAAGAGTGTGAGAGGAGTATTTAAATTTCTTGGCGTAGAACTAAGCAAGGCCAGGCACAGTGGTATGATCCTGTAATCCTAGCTACTAGGGAGGCTGGAGCAGAAGGAACATGAGTTTCAGGCCAGCCTGGGCAACTTAATGAGATCCCATCAAGAAAGAAAAGGAAGACAGGGAGAGACAGAGAGAGAGAAAGAAAGAACTGAATAATGACTTCCTGTATCCAAACCCCAAACTTCTCATCCCAGCCTTCATGGCTTCGGAACTGGCCCCCTCCCTGGGCTCATGACATTGCAGCCCACCGGTTCTCTCTCTGCTCCTAAAATACACCAAGTTCCTTCCTGCTGCGGCCTTGGAACCTGCATTTCCTTCCCTCTGGAATGGTGTCCCTGTGCGTCTCCACCTTGGCTTGCCTGGCCCCTTCTGTCATCCCAGTCTTGGTTCACTTGTCACCTTACCCTTTACCATCCTTACTATCCTCTTTTCCTCCTCCCTCTCTCTCTCTCTCTCTCTCTCTCTCTCTCTCTCTCTCTCTCTCTCTCTCTCTCGTTGATACTAGAGACAGAACCCAGGGTCACTGCCACTGAGCTACATCCCCATACCTTTTTATTTATTTTTAATTTTGAGACAGTCACACTAAATTGCCGGGCTGGCCCTCAAACCTGCAATCTTCCTGTCTCAGCCTCCCAAGGACCAGGATTTCAGGCGTGTACCAGCATGCCCAGCCTTTACCATCTTTTCTAAATAGCCCCACAATCACTTTCCATGACACTATCTTATCAGAACATTGGTGTAGGCTGATGTTACCTTGGACACCCACTAGCACGGGGAGTAGGGCTAAGGGCAGGGGCCTTGTACACCTGGGTAAGAACTGTAGCCCTGGTAACTAACAATGCATGGCTCACCCTTAGCAACTGAGTAACTTATCAAGTAATCGATTTCCATGTTATAGGATCTGGTCTTCTGAGTCAAAGACTCAGAGACTATCGCTAGCTGGTACCCATTGGTGATCAGGTCCTCAAAGATGAACACAGACAAGCTAAAATGTTCTGTAGACAGGGCAGACACCAGAATACCACTATTAATTCCCATTTAAAAACCTCAGTCAACAGGACTGAATGAATAGTGAAATTTCATTCAATTTTCTCTCCCTTGACTAGAGTCAAGTCTTGTGGGTAGCGTTAAAATAAAATGACTTGGGAGGATAATTGCCAAAATCACCAATGTCCCTCTTCTGCGGGACTCCAGTGGGGCATATCACTCAACTGCAGGCTGAGAGTCCCTTTTTAGGCAAAATACGTGAAGTCCAGCAGCCAAAACTCTCTCCTCCCCAGTGGTGCTAGATATGCATGAACCAAGTTCCTCTGCCAGTCAGCTGCATGCGGGCATCCTGGCCTACACCTTGGCTGTGACATGTTAATAAAGTCCAACGCTGCATTCATCACTTGAGTTCAGGAAGCTCTTCAATAGTTCATTTTCAAATTACTAAATTACCACACTACGTGTAATCTACTCAGTTAGATGAAGGCTTGATAGAGTTTTCCATAACCCAGCTACAGCTAGGTCAAAGTCAACACCCCGAGCATGCAGGACACTGTGAAGTCTGAGCACACACAAACCAGCAGTAGGTCTGTGGATCCTACCCAGCCAGGCAGCAGACCCTGAAGGCCAAAGACACAACTAAAGCCCTAATCTTGAGGATCCCAGATACTTCCCCAAGTCGGCAAACTGGCACAGAAGGGAAAACCTGCTGCCAAAATAAGGGCCATAGACTACTTACCAGGGCTTGGCTTCCAGGAAGTGTTAACATTTAAACCAAGGATAGTATGGGGAATCCAGACATATATAATTCATCGTTGACTACATTACCTCTTCTAAATTTATAATGATGGTAAGAATTTGTGGAATGTCTGAGGAATAAATAATTGATGGCAAGCCGGGCATGGTGGCCCACACTTGTAATCCCAGTATTTGGGAGGCTGAGACTGTAGGATCCAGGTTTGCAGCCAGCCTCAGCTACTTAGTGAGGCCCTCTTCAACTTAGTGAGACCCTGTTTCCAAATAAAGAATAAAAAATGGGGCTGGGTGTGTAGCTCGGAGGTAGAATGCCCCTGGGTTCAATCCCTAGTACCACACACACAAAAAAATAATAATAATTGATGGCATACTCCACATCACAAGGTACAATGCTGCTGCATACCATGGCAGGAATATATTAAAACAGTAAAGTCTAGCCAGGTGTGGTGGCACACTCCTGTAGTCTCAGTACTTGGGAGGCTGAAACAGGAGGATCATAGGTTCAAAGACAGCCTCAGCAATGTAGCAAGACTCTCAACAACCTGGCAAGACCCTGTTTCAAAATGAAAAAATTTTAAAAAGGGCTAGGGGGTAGCTCAGAGGTAGAATGCCCCTGGGTTCAATTCCCAATACCAAATAATTAATTAATTAAACAGTAGATTCTTCCATCCAATGTTTATCAAGCACCTACTGTGTGCTAGTACACAAGAATCATCTGTTTTTGGATTAGAGTCTCATAGTTTATGGGCAATGATTATGGGGTTCTGGCCAAAGCCCCCAGAACCTCTGAAACATTTATTGAGCTCCTACCATGCCCTAGACCCTGTGGCAGGTACTAAAAATGGAAAAATTAAGACTCCATTCTAGCTCTTGAGGATTACATAGGCTAGTGGTTTGACAACATATTTTTGCTCTTTTCCCCCTGTGTATCAGGTGGTTTTTCAGAAACCGTACAATACAGAATCCTAATGGCTTCATGAGGTACATTTACCCAAGTGTAATATAAATGCAAACCGACCTGCCCTGCTCTGCCAGGAGCCTGAAGGGAGCTCTGCATATTGAGAAAGGCACAGCTCAATTTTGCAATACAGAATCACCTGTAATGATGACTCTTATAAAACAAATACCCAGGAAAATTGTACCAAGTGAACTTAAATACAGAACAGAAGCCAGCAATAAAAATAACAAAATGCCCAGCAGTTTACAGAAGAACCTCTTTAAGAATCTAGAGACAAAAAATACACTTTTGTTTTTGTTTGTTTGTTTTGGTAATAGGGATGGTACCTAGGGCAACTCTACCTCCAAGCTACACCCCCAGCCCTTTTTATTTTTTCTTTGGGAAACAGGGTCTTGCTAAGTTGCTGAGGCTGGCCTTGGATCCTCCTATCTCAGCCTCCCAAGTACTGGGATTACAGGCATGCGCCACCAAGTCCAGCTAATAGACTTTCACTTTTTTTTCCCCCTTGCAGTACTGAGGATTGAACCCAGGGGCATTCTACCTCTGAGCTATACCCCCTCAGCCCTATTTTTTTATTCTTTATTTTGAAACAGGGTCTCACTAAGTTGTGGAGTGCCTTACTAGGTAGCTGAGGCTGGCCACAAACCTGGATCCTCCGGTCTCAGCCTCCCGAATGCTGGGATTACAAGCATGTGCCACCACACCTGACCACTTTTCACATTATTGAAATACAATTTGAATATCTTTGCACTTCTTCATTTTAAATATACTACCACCTTATGTAAAAGATCCACCCTCCCAATTTTTATGTTATTTATAAATAAAGACCTAGTACTTTAAATTTTTTACCCTATACCATTGTTGTGGACCAAATATTTGTTTCCCCCTAAAATTCCTATATTGAATTCCTACTCCCCATTATGATGGTATTAGGACATGGGTCCTCTGGGAAGTATTTAGGTAATAAGGGTGGGGCCTGATTAGAGCAGACCCAAGATCTTGCTTCTGCTCTTTCCTCTCTGCCATGTGAATATACAAGAAGACAATCATCTAAAAACCAGGAATCAAAACACTGGATTTTTTTTTTTTTTTTTTTTTTTTTGCGGTACTGGGGATTGAACTCAGGGCCATTCTACCTCCAAGCTATACCCCCAGCCCTATTTTTTATTCTTTATTTTGAAACAGGGTCTCACTAAGTTGCGGAGTGCCTCACTAGGTAGCTGAGGTTGGCTGTGAACCCAGATTCTCCGGTCTCAGCCTCCCGAATGCTGGGATTACAAGTGTGCGCCACCACGCCCGGCTATCTTGGATTTCTTAGAGTCTCTAAAACTGCAAAAAATACATTTCTGTTATTAAGCCATACTGACTATGGTAATTCGTCATAGTAGCTCAAACTAAGACAACCATGATTTCATTTTTTATGAGTGTGGCTATAATGTAGCAATTTTGTTGTCTGTAAACATCCTAATTTTGGCTATTTTGGATAAATAGGCTTAGGTTCATATATATACATATATTTATTTATTTATTTCACTTCATAGCAGAATCTTGCATTTCTAAACTTCCTTGTTGTTACTTTAACATGATATGTAGCTATTACCAGTTATAAAAAGTAGACACTCAAATACCCAAAGTAAATTTTTTCCAAAATTAGATTTTACTCAGTTTTTTCTTCTCTAAAACAGAAATCATCTTTTCATTTGCAAAATTTGCATACTCTAAAAATATATGGAAATGGAAATGTGTGCTGTCTGGGTGAGGCAAGAATAATCATTACACAAAATGCGTTTCAGATGTTGGGAAAACAGCAAAACTAATTCCTTTA
>PVLC010011837.1:13901-45978 GCA_004027655.1 Graphiurus murinus
AAAAAAAAAAAAAAAAAAAAAAAAGGCCGGCATAGCCGGATATGGTGGCGCACACTTGTAATCCCAGTACTTGGGAGGCTGAGACAGGAGGATCCAGGTTCACAGCCAGCCTCAGCTACTTAGTGAGGCCCTCTGCAACTTAGTGAGACCCTTCTTTCAAAATAAAGAATAATAAATAGAACTGGGGGGTGTAGCTCGGAAGTAGAATGCCCCTGGCTTCAATCCTCAGTACCACAAAAAAAAAAAAGAAAGAAAAAAGGCTGGCAGGAGTGAGGCCCTTCTTCCACTCTTCGGCTATATGAGGACACAAAATTTGTTCTTTTTACCTTTCTGCTGCCTCCTTTTCCTCCTTTTTCAGTTCTAGGGATTGAACCCAGGAGCAATCTACTTCCAAGCTACCCTCCAGCCTTTTTTATTTTTTGCTTTGAAACAGGGTCTCATTAGATTGCTGAGTCTCACTAAGTTGCCAGACTGGCTTCGAACCTGTGATCCTCCTCTACTCCTGTTGTAGCCTCCCAAGTACTGGGATTACAGTTATTTGCCACCACACTTAGTTTGTGTATGTGTGTCGGGGGGGGGGGTGGGATTGGGGATATTGAACCCAGGGATATTCTACCTCTGAGCTATACCCCCAGCCTTTTTCTTTCTTTCTTTTTTATTTTGTTTTGTGTTTTGTTTGGTTTGGTTTGGTTTGGTTCTGGGGATTAAACCCAGGGGCACGTTGCTACTGAGCTACACCCCCAGCCCTTTTTATTTTTTATTTTGAAACAGGTTTCTAGGTTTCTGAGGCTAGCTTCAAACCTGTGATCCTCCTGTCTCCCAACTACTGGGATGACAGGTGTGGCACCACCATGCCTGGCTACCCCCAGCCCTTTTTATTTTTTATATTTATTTTTTTAATTGTGTGTGTGTGTGTGTGTGTGTGTGTGTGTGTGTGTGTGTGTGTTACTGGAGATTGAACCCAGAGACATTCTACCTTCAAGCTACACCCCCAGCCCAATTTTATTTCTTATTTGGAAACAGGGTCTCATTAGGTTGAAGAGATCTCACTCCTTGCTGAGGCTGTCCTCAAACCTACGATCCTCCTGTCTCAGCCTCCCAAGTACTGGGATTACAGGCGTGTGCCCAGTGTTATTTTTTTATTTTGAAACAGGGTCTCAATAAGTTGCTGAGGCTGGCCTTGAACTTTCGATCCTCCTGTCTTAGCCTCCCAAGCCACCATGCTCAGCTTGCCCTCTTGTCTTCTGCCAAGTGAGGATGTAGCAAGAAGGGCCTCACCAAACACCAAATGCCAGGGTCTTAGCCTTGAACATCCCAGCTACAGAACTGTGAGAAATAAATTTCTATTCTTTATAAATTATCTACTCTCAGGTATTTTATTACAACAGCACAATTGGACTATGACAGCATTCACAGCACTTCATTTCATATATTGTGCTGGACAATGCGAAGGTGATTAGAACAAGGTCTCTCTCTTTGAAAAGCTCAGTCTACTAAGGGACATGGACTTGTAAAGAAACAATGCAAACCCGGGTGTGGTGATGCACACCTGTAATTCTAGTACCTGGGAGGATGAAACAGGAGGATCATAGGTTTGAGGACAGCCTCAGCAAGTAGTGATACTCTCAGCAACCTAGTGAGACCCTGTTTCAAAATAAAAATAAAATAGGGCGGGGGGTGTAGCTTAAAGGTAGAATGGCCCTGAGTTCCATCCCCAGTGCCACAAAGTAAATGTAACAATCCAGTTCTATTCAGTAAATGCTAGGAAAAATAACTGAGACCCTTACCTCAGCTCATACCATATACAAAACTTAACTCAAAATGGATCATAAATTTAAGTGTAAAAACTAAAAGTTTTGAAGAAAACATAAGAGGAAATATTTGTAACCTTAGGTTAATAAGCAAATTATTGTTAAGACATAACACTAAAAGCATAAACCATAAAAGAAAAAAATTGGTAAGTTGGAATTCATTAAAATTAAAACTTGGGCTTGGGGTGTAGCTCATTGGTAGAGTGCTTACCTAGCACATGCCAGGCCCTGGGTTCAAACCCCAGCAACACACACACACACACACACACACACACACACACACACACACTAAAAGCATCTGCACTTCAAAAGACACCATTGGAAAATAGAAAAATCAAGCCACAGAATGGGATCAATATTCGTAAATCATACGTCTGACAAAGGGCTTATATCTAAATTATGTAATGAACTTGTAAAAATCCCCAATAAGACAAATAGCTCAATTAAGTAGCTCAATTAAAAAATGTGTTGATACATGCTACGGTATGGATGAACCTAGAAAACATTGTGCTAACTGAAATTAGCCAACACAAAAGGACAAATATGGTACGATTCCATTTATATGAGGTAGCTAGAGTATGCAAATTCACAGAGACAGAAAGTACAGCAGACGTTAGAAGAAGTTGGGGGAGAGCGGAATGATGAGGTATTCTTTAATGGAAGCAAAGCTCCTGTTTGGGATGACGAAAGTTTTAGAAAGGAGGAGTAGTGACAGGTGGACAACATTGTGGGCGTACTTAATGTCACTTGACTATGTATTTGAAAATGGTTAAAATGGTGCCAGGTGTGGTGGTGCATACCTGTGATCCCTGCTATTCAGGTGGCTGGGGCAGCTCGCAAGTTCAAGACCAGTCTGGGTAATTTAGCAAGACTCAAAATAAAACTTCAGAAATGGCCTAGGGATGTAGCTTGGGGATAGAACATTGCCTAGCACATGTGAGGTCTGTGGTTCAATCCCCACTACTGGGGGTGTTTAAAATGGTAACCTTTTCCCCACAACTGAAAAAATTTTAATTAAAAAAAAAAATGGGCCGGGTGTGGTGGCGCACGCTTGTAATCCCAGCATTCGGGAGGCTGAGACCGGAGGATCCAGGTTCGCGGCCAGCCTCAGCTACCTAGTGAGGCACTCCGCAACTTAGTGAGACCCGGTTTCAAAATAAAGAATAAAAAATAGGGCTGGGGGTATAGCTCAGAGGTAGAATGCCCCTGAGTTCAATCCCCAGTACCGCAAAAAAAAAAAAAAAAAAAAAAAAAAGGGCAGAAAAGCAAGCATGGTGGAGCATACCTATAATCCTAGGACTAGGGAAGCTGAAACAGGAGGATTGAAGGTTAGAGGCCAGACTCAGCAACTTAGCAAGACCTTCAGCAACTAAGCAAGATCCTGTTTCAAAATAAAAATAAAAAGGTGGTGTACGCTTGTAATCCCAGTACTTGGGAGGCTGAGACAGGAGGATCACAGGTTTGCAGCCAGTCTCAACTCCTTAGTGAGGCCCTCTGCAACTTAGTGAGACCCTGTTTCAAGATAAAGAATTAAAAATAGGGCTGGGGGTATAGCTCAGAGATAGAATGCCCCTGGGTTCAATCCCCAGTACCACAATTAATTAATTAGTTAATTAATTAATAAGTAAAATAAAAGGGCTGGGGATGTAGCTTGGAGACAGAATGCCTCTGGGTTCAATCACCAATAACTCTCCCCTCAAAAAAGGCAGAAAACATACTAATGATGGTATATGTTCAACGTCATTAGTCATTAAGGTTTTCCTTAATTTAGTCATATATATTTTAGTCATATGTTATATATTTAATAATTACATGTAGAGCCAGGCGTGGTGGCGCACGCTTGTAATCCCAGCATTCGGGAGGCTGAAACCGGAGGATCCGGGTTCGTGGCCAGCCTCAGCTACCTAGTGAGGCACTCCGCAACTTAGTGAGACTCGGTTTCAGAATAAAAAAGAGGGCTGGGGGTATAGCTCGGAGGTAGAATGCCCCTGAGTTCAACCCCCAGTACCACAAATAATAATAATAATGATAATAATAATAATAATAATAATAATAATAACAACATGTGAAGGATATTAGCACCGGGCAGAGATGGAAGCTCAGGCCCTAAATGACCTTCAGCTTTCTGAATTGTATATTCCCTGAAATTGCTCCAAAAAAAAAGAGCACCAAATTTACTGCCCTTTTATTGGGCCCATTTCAGAGCAAAATGGAGCAAGAGGAGCATCTGAGAAGCAATTTAAATACCTAAGCTGTCTGAATAAAAAACAGAAATGTGTAATCACGAGGCCTAGAAACATCTAGTCTGGAGCAGCAAAGGGTGGCCTAGTAATTGATTTAATAGCTGTCTTCAAAGATCTGAAGGGCTTTACAGGGAGACTTCTTGACTAGTTCTCTCCCTCCATTAAGCCAAACAAAACAAAGTGATTTAATAATCAGCAAGGTAATTTTAGAATAAACATAAATAACACTGACAGCAACTGCTATCGGATGCCGGAATAAATTTAATTAGGATATTTATGCAGGCTGTTTCCTTGGCAATCTGGAAGAACAGACAAACAGCTTAGGTCTCAATGCACTCCTGCCTGGGTCTGGGGCGATTCGGTGGAAAGGCGCATGTGCCTGGCACACACCGTACCTCGATATCCCGGTTCAGCTGCTTCACTATGGCGGTTATGTTTCTGATGTGCTCCTCCAGAAACAGCCTGGCCAAACGGTCGCCTCCCCCTTTGTTTTGCATTTTCTGCAGGCTGTTGACGATGTCGTCTTTAATGCGGAAGGCATGCTCCACCAGGGCAGCCGTGGTTTTCTCGTGGCAGAGGATCCGGTCTTCCAGCTGCTCTACAAGGCTTACGGAGGAGTAGGGTGCCATGGTCAGGGACTGGCTGTGTCGGGGCATAGTTCTCACTCGCCTGTAGAAGGAACCACAGGACAGGGCTTGTGTGTCCGGGGAAAGGGATTTTTAAAGCCAGATTCAAGACTTCCCAGAGTAGGAAATGCAAATTGTCTATCTCATAAGCCAAGCAGGCCAAGCAGGATCTTTAGACAATTGTTCCCATAGACTTAAGTATGCTAGTACTAAGTTACACGATCTCCAAAAACAAGAGGCTGGCAGAGATACCTCCCCAGTACAAACTGTGATATCCAAATCAAGCCAACTAACAAAGTCTGACAGGCTCCTACTCCTTCCCCCTGAAGCAATGGTTACAAAGTCAAATAAATGCCTACAGGGTTCAGACAGGTGACCCTAATGTATGCAGCACACCACAGCCTGACACAATAGGGAGTGGTGGAGACTCTGGAGAACTGAATAGGGCATTCCCATCCCCAGCAAATGGGAGCCACAATTCGGCTCCACCTATAAATGACCATGTGGAGATGCAGGTCCATTTTTCCAAGTCATCTGGTTATTTCAAAAAGAGCCAGGAAGCCAGGCGTGGTGGCACATGCTTGTAATCCCAGCATTTGGGAGGCTGAAACCGGAGGATCTGGGTTCTCGGCCAGCCTCAGCTACCTAGTGAGGCACTCCGCAACTTAGTGAGACCCTGTTTCAAAATAAAGAATAAAAAATAGGGCTGGGGGTATAGCTCGAAGGTAGAACGCCCCTGAGTTCAATCCCCAGTACCGCAAAAAAAAAAAAAAAAAAAAAAAAAAAAGAGAGAGAGAGAGAGCCAGGAAAATCAGATTTGTATGTGAAACTGCCTCATTTTAAAATATTTAAGATCATGCAGACCATGCAATGTACTTCTGTGAGACAATTTTGTCTAGTGGTACCCAATTCACAACTTTTAATTTAAAAGGGTCAACAGGAGCATTAGCCCCAAGCCTCCAGAGCTATATTTCACTGTTGGCAGAAGTTCAAGCCTACTTACTGTAGGGTTACTGTGAAATCTCCACCCCTTGGGATTACCGAGTGGTCCACAGTATCCTACACATTGGAAGCCAGGAGAGGGGACAAAAACATAATACTTCTCTTGCCCTTGAACAAATCTATTCTTGGATAATGTAACAGCCACAAGAGTTCATTTCTAACAGCCATCACACCCAACCAGTAGCCCTCATGGATGGTGGGAAGGAAAAGTATACCTTAGATGCATATTTTCCATATGTTATACCTTTCCTCGGTGATAAGAGAAGGAAATACAGTGCTCTGTTGGGCCATTTTCTTTTTAATAATTCACATCTGTTGAAAAATAAGCACTCAATTATTTAACAGTCTATATCTAGAACTTAAATGACCACAAAAGCTTATTATTAAGTTACTAAGTGACTCATAAATCATGCTGACATGCTAATCAGTTATATTATTAAATGACTTGTATCTTATATATGAAATAAACAGCAAATGTTTCAAATAAGAAGAAAAGAATCTAGTGAAATTAAAATGCTTCTGAAATTAATACTGCCAAACCTACTGCACAGATCAAGGAGGACGGTCAAATGGAGTTTCCAGAAGTTTCCTCACTGAACCAGATGTAGTGGCACACGCCTGTAATCCCAGTACTTGGGAGGCTGAGACAGGAGGGTTGCAAGTTTGAGGACAGCCTCAGTAATTTATCAAGACTTTCAGCTACCTAGTGAGACCCTGTTTCAAAACAATAAAAAATAAAATAGGGCTGGGAATATAGTTCAGAGGTAGAATGCCCCTGGGTTCAGTACCAGTACCCAACATAAACAAAAAGTTTCCTCACTCTACATCTACATCTCAAGCTTCAAAAACAACTTTCCCAAGTAAGGTACAACGTGCATGCCTGTAATCCTAGCTGCTTGGGAGGCTGAGATAGAAGGATCCCAAGTTTGAGACTAGCTGGGGTAACTCAGCCAGACTTTGTCTCAAATTTTAAAAATAAAAAGGTCAGTCGGGCTTGGTGGCCCACGCTTGTAATCCCAGCATTTGGGAGGCTGAGACCGGAGGATACGGGTTCGCGGCCAGCCTCAGCTACCTAGTGAGACACTCTGCAACTTAGTGAGACTCGGTTTCAAAATAAAGAATAAAAAAAAAAAATAGGGCTGGGGGTATAGCTCGGAGGTAGAATGCCCCTGAGTTCAATCCCCAGTACCGCAAAATAAAATAAAAAGGTCTAGGGATATAGCACAATGGTAGAGCACCCTTGAGTTCAATCCCCAATACTGGGGGCGGGAGGGGGGGCTTCAGAAACTAGGTAGTTTCTTTAATAGATTTACTCAATCCTGTACTTCTCTGTAGAAATTTGCAGGAAAGGAAACCATCTTCGTAAATGTGATCTTAGTAAGTTCCATAGCAATTAGGAATGCTTGTTCTCAATTTAAAATAAAACAACACAAGATCAATGCAATATGACTTGGGGAAACCTATCTATTCACTAGCAGAATAAGAATGGTAATCTTCATAAAAGATTTAACACTTTATGATAAGATATGATCATCCATATTGCATCTTACATATGAGGAACATCAGATCATCACAACTTATTAGAAAACTGAAGAGTTAAAAAGATTGCATTACTTGGGTTTCTCAATACTGCCGTTAATTGGCTAAAAAGAATGAACGCCTCGTAACTGTGATCTGACTTGGTAATTAGTTCTCATTTAGATGTTGAATTCAGAAAGCTTTTCTGATTGACACCATTGTTTTGGCATCATCTCTCTGGTGTTTTATTTTTAGAATTTCAATGTGAACATTTCAGTTTCCTAGACAAAGAACTTCGAAATTTAAACAAATTATATGTAAAGATGAAAGTAATGCATGTCAAACAAACTATGGTGCCCCAGGATTTCTTAAGTGTCAAAGATAAGAACTGCTGCCACTCAAACCACATAGAATTAGGCCAGGATAGAAAAGGCTGTTATTTAGAATCATAGAACCTTTATGCCTTCAAGGTTGTAAGATACCTTAGTTGAGATATTCATCTACAGAATAGCTCAATTTAGCCAGGCGTAGTGGCACATGCCTGTAATCCCAATACTTGGGAGGCTAAGACAGGAGGTTCACGGGTTTGAGGACAGTCTCAGCAACCTAGCAAGACTCTCAACACTTAGCATGACTCTGTTTCAAAACAAAAAATAAAATAAGGCTGGGATGTTGCTTGGATTTAAATGTCCCTGGGTTTAATCCTCAGAACAGACAGACAGACAGACAGACAGAGAGAGGGGGGGGGGAGGGATTGTGTGTAGAGTTCTTTGCTGAGCCTAAGTCCCAAATGTTATACACTTAACAAGGATCTGTAAATGAATGGAGACTTTTGCCATCCTCATCTCTGCTTTGTCCATCTGTAATTATCCTGCCTGAGCTGCAGAAACCCAAGCTCATTAGCTTTCTGGAGGACTGTGTACGCCACTGATTGTTGTGGCAAACCTTCCTACGACTCTAGATCTATGACAGGAAATTTCACACGGCATGAGTTCGCAGAGATCTACACAATCAGTGCCTTTTTAGTAGTGAGGACCTGTCCACCTGTTAGGTCACTTGGTTGGTTAGCATCATGATCCTTTGCCAGAACAATGGAATGGGATCAATACTAAGGGCTGATGGTAAGTCTCTGGAGTAAACAGCTTCTCCAGCATCATTTCCAGGTCTGCCCAAAGTAAAGTTTACCTGCCTGAGGTCATCATCTCCCACACATTTATAACTCTCATCTCTGCTACTGCAAATAGTCTACAACCTCACCAGGCAGACCTGCATTGTGTGCTGTTCTGTGTCATGATTCGCTGTTATGATAAATGATCCCCATTTTATCAGTTTAAAAACTTGGGGGAAGCTGGGTGTGGTGGTGCACGCTTGTAATCCCAGCATTTGGGAGGCTGAGACCGGAGGATCTGGGTTTGAGGCCAGCCTCAGCTACCTAGTGAGGTACTCTGAAACTTAGTGAGACCCAGTTTCAAAATAAAGAATAAAAAAAAAAAAAAAATAGGGCTAGGAGTATAGCTGGGAGGTAGAATGCCCCTGAGTTCAATCCCCAGTACCAAAAAAAAAAAAAAACTTGGGGGAAGCCGGGAATCATAGCACATGCCTGTAATCCCAATACTTGGGAGGCTTAGACAGGAGAACTGCAGATTCACTGTTAGCCTCAGCAACTTAGCAAAACTTTCTGCAACTAAGTGAGACCCTGTCTCAAAATAAAAAATAAAAGCCAGGCGTGGTGGCAAACGCTTGTAATCCCAGCATTCGGGAGGCTGAGACCGGAGGATCCGGGTTCGAGGCCAGCCTCAGCTACCTAGTGAGGCCCTCCGCAACTTAGTGAGTCTCGGTTTCAAAATAAAGAATAAAAAATAGGGCTGGGAGTATAGCTCGGAGGTAGAATGCCCCTGAGTTCAATCCCCAGTACCACAAAAATAAATAAATAATTAATTAATTAATTAAAAATAAAATAGGGCTGAAGGTGTAGCTCAGAGGTAGAATGCCCCTGGTTTCAGTCCCCAGTACCCCCCCACACACAAACCAAAAAAAAAAAAAAAATGGGGGGAAGCTGCATGCTGTGGTACACACCTATAATCTTAGTACTTGGGAGGCAGAGACAGAAGGATCTCAGATTTGAGGGCAATCTCAGCAACTTAGTCAGATCTTGTTTCAAAATAAAAAGGGCTGGTGTGTAGCACAGAGGTAGAATATTCCTGGATTTCATCTCCAGTACAAAAAAAAGATTGGGGGAGCCGAGCATGGTGGTGCACTTCTGTATTCCCCGTATTTGGTATTTGGGAGGCTAAGAGGGAAGATTGTAGGTTCAGAGGGCAGAGAATAGTAACATAAAGAGACTGTGTTTCAAAGTATAATCATTCTATAAAATCATTCCTGCCAAAAACAAAGAAAGTTGAATTGTGGTCAGCCTTTGCAGTCTTATCAGTGTATTACATTCAGTTTTTTTAATATTGGGATCTTGCCTCATTTGCAACTCTGTTACTTTTCTTCTCAAAAGGAGTTTGAACAGAGGGAGAAAAGCTTCAAGCTAGAGAGATGCAAAAGGGAAACTGGCAGTTATTAAGGAAAGATCTCTAGGTACTTTTGGTACCTGTTAGGCATCTGAAATCATTTCTATTAAGTTAGACCTTCAATTAGCCTGAGGAAGGAAGGAAGGAAGGAAGGAAGGAAGGAAGGAAGGAAGGAAGGAAGGAAGGAAGGAAGGAAGGAAGGAAGGGAGGGAGGGAGGGAGGGAGGGAGGGAGGGAGGGAGGGAGGGAAGAAAATAGAGCTGGGTGTGGTGGTACATGCCTGTAATTCCAGTACCTGGGAGGCTAAGACAGGAGGATTGGAGGTTACAAGCCAGAAGCCAGCCTCAGCAAGTTAGCGATACTCTTAGCAACCTAGGGAGACCCTACAAAAAATAAAAAGGACTGGGGGTACAGCTTGGAGGTAGAATACCCCTGGATTCAATCCTCAGTACCGAAAAGGAAAAAAAAAAAAAGAAAAGGGAAAAGGAAGGAAGGAAGAAAAACAAGAAAGGAAGGAAAGAAAAATAGGACAAACTTCCAGAAGACAATTGAGAGAAATCCTGCTCCAATTGATGGAGTGGGGGAGTAACGTATCAGGTGATTCTAATATGCAGCCAGAGTTGAACAGTCACTATATGTGACTGGTCTTTAGGTCAGTGATTCTCCAATATTTATGTGTAGGAGTATCACCTAGAGGACTTGTTAAACTACAATTTACTGGGCCCCAACTGCTGAGTTTCCTTCTTAGCAGAACTGGGATAGGAGCTGGCCTCTACCAGGCTCCCAGGTGATGTTGATGCTGTTGGTCTGGGGAATACACATTGGTACGGTACCTACTGTAGTCATTTACACGCCCATTTCCCAGTATCCTGTATCCCTGTGTAGGACAGGGACCCTGACTTGTTCAGGTGGTAGCACAGTGTCTGACACATACTAGACATTTAAATGATGTTGCTGTGTTATAGACTAGTACCGATGCTTCTTGACTCGTGATGGGGTCCTGTCCCAATAAAACCATAAGTTAAAAATATGGGAAGTCAAGCCGGGTGTGGTGTGCACACCTGTAATTCCAGTACTTGGGAGGCTGAAATAGGAGGATCACAGGTTTGAGACCAGCCTAGGCAATTTAACAAGATCCTGTCTCAAAATAAAAATAATAAGCAGGGTATGGTGGTGCAAAGCTTGTAATCCCAGTACTTGGGAGGCTGAGACTGGAGGATTTCAGGTTTGCAGCCAGCCTTGGCTACTTAGTGAGACCCTCCACAACTTAGTGAGATCCTGCTTCAAAATAAAGAATAAAAAATAGGGCTGGGGGTGTAGCTCGGAGGTAGAATGCCCTGGGTTCAATCCCCAGTACCACAAAAATAAATAAATAAATAAATACGCACGCAAGCAAGCAAGCAAGCCAGCTAGGCGTGGTGGTGCACTCTTGTAATCCCAATACTTGGGAGGCTGAGACGGAAGGATCTGGGTTCGAGGTCAGCCTCAGCTATTTAGTGAGGCACTCCGTAACTTAGTGAGACCCTGTTTCAAAATAAAGAATAAAAAATAGGACTGGGGGTGTAGCTCGGAGGTAGAATGCCCCTGGGTTCAATCTCCAATACTGTTAAACAAACAAATAAATAAATCGGCTGGCGATGAAGCTCAGAGGTAGAACCCACCCTAGTTCAATCTCCAGGATCATAAATATATATTGGGGGAAGTAGTTAGGGGAAGGGACAGGTGGGAAAGCAAAAAGAGAAGAATTGAAAAATATGTTAAAAAAGCAAAATCAGCTGGGCGTGGTAGCACATGCCTATAATCTCAGGATTTGAGAGGCTGAGAGAGGAGGATCACAGGCTCAAGACCAGCCTCAGCAATTTAGCAAGACCCTATTTCCAAATAAAAAATAAAATAGAGCTGGGCGTGGTGGCGCACGCTTGTAATCCCAGCATTTGGGAGGCTGAGACCAGAGGATCCGGGTTCGAGGCCAGCCTCAGCTACCTAGTGAGGCACTCAGCAACTTAGTGAGACCTGGTTTCAAAATAAAGAATAAAAAATAGGGCTGGGAGTATAACTTGGAGGTAGAATGCCCCTGAGTTCAATCCCCAGTACCAAAAAAAAAAAAAAAAAAAAAAAAAAAAAGAAAAGAAAATGGATCTATATATACATAGGAATTTGGGGAGATATTGGGGATTGAACCCAGGGGTGTTCTTCCTCTGAGCTACATCCACAGCCCTTTTTATTTTTTATTTTGAAACAGGGTATTGCTAGGTTGCTAAAGGTGTTGCTAAGTTGTTAAGGCTGGCCTCAAACCTGTGATCTTCCTGTCTCAGTCTCCCAAGTACTGGAGTATAGGCATGAGCCAACATACCCAGCTTACATATGAATATTTTAATATTTTAATGACAAAAGAAGGCATTAATGCCAACAACTATAATTATATAAGTAGTGTAATATGGAATAGAAATACTACAGAATTTTTTTTTTCCTTTTTGGTACTAGGGATGGAACCAGAGGCATTCTACCTCCAAGTTATGCCCCCAACCCGATTTTATTTCTAATTGGAAAGCAGGGTCTCACTAAATTGCAGAGGGCATCGCTAAGTTGCTGAGGCTGGTTTCGAGCCTGTATCCTCCTGTCTCAGCCTCCCAAGCACTGGGATTATAAGTGTGTACCACTAGGCCCAGTTTACAGAATAATTTTCATATAAAATAACTAATGGATTTAACCAATTAAAAGGACATTTTTTACTGAAAAATTGAATATCGATCACATAAAAATGTTTATTTCTCACTTCACTGTTAAAATATAGTGCTGATAAAATATGTTATGCCAAATGTCAGATTAAAAAAAATAGGCAGAGCATTTATGAATAAAGTGGTTGTAATTTGGTAGTAAGGGGGAAAAAAAAAAAAAGCTTACTTCCTTACAGTTAAAAATAGCATGAAAGGCGAGAGGGCGGAGAGCAGCTGAGGTGTGTGGAAAGACAAGTGGGAGCTGCTCTCTGACTGACTGACTGTCTCCTGGAGGCTCCCTGGGGCCCAGGACTCTCCCTGGAGTGTGAGGAGCTGTGAGGTCAAGGGTGGTGGAGAAGCAGCTGAGCACCCAAGGCAGGCAGAAGTCAGAGGAGGGCAGTGTAAAGTGCAAGCCCTAGGACCCCAGACCAGGAAGCCAGGGGGCCAGGGAGGGGATGGCCCACCTGGGAAGAAAGGCCTGCGTCTCCAGAGCTGCTTCTCCCTCTCCTCCTGCCTCTCCAGCTCTTGCAGCTCTTCTCCCTCACTTGCTCCCTGCCTCCTTGACTCTGTGTGTGTGTGTGTGTGTGTGTGTGTGTGTGTGTGTGTGTGTATGGTGCTGGGGATTGAACCCAAACCACACTCCCACCCCATATTTATATATGTATATATATATATATTTATATTTATATACTATATTTTATGTATGTGTATGTGTGTGTGTGTGTGTGTGTATTGAACTCAGGGGCACTCTACCTCCAAGCTACACCCCCAGCCCTATTTTTTATTCTTGATTTTGAAACAGGGTCTCACTAAGTTGCGGAGGGCCTCACTAAGTAGCTGAGGCTGGCCAGGAACGAGGATCCTCCTGTCTCAGCCTCCCAAGTACTAGGATTACAAGCATGCGCCACCACTGGTGCTTGGCTTATTTTTGTATTTTGAAACAAGGTAGCTGGGTGTGGTGGCGTATGCTTGTAATCCCAGCATTTGGGAGGCTGAGATCGGAGGATCCTGGTTGGAGACCAGCCTCAGCTACCTAGTGAGGCCCTCTGCAACTTAGTGAGACCCTGTTTCAAAATCAAGAATAAAAAACAGGGCTGGGGGGGGGGTGGAGAAACAAGATCTTGCAAAGTTTCTAAGGATGGCCTTGAACCTGTGATCCTCCTGTCTCAGCCTCCCAAGTACTGAGATAACAGGTGTGTACTACCACCACACCTGGCTTGACTTTTTTTTCCTACCATGAATTCCTCTCCATTCATTTCCCTTTGCCCTTTCTTTTCTCTCTCTTTTTTTTTTTTTCGCGGTACTGGGGATTGAACTCAGGGGCATTCTACTTTCAAGCTACACCTCCAGCCCTATTTTTTATTCTTTATTTTGAAACAGGGTCTCACTAAGTTGCAGAGTGCCTCACTAGGTAGCTGAGGCTGGCCGCGAACCTGGATCCTCCGGTCTCAGCCTCCCAAATGCTGGTATTACAAGCGTGCGCCACCACGTCTGGCTCCTTTCTTTTCTCTTAACTTCTCGTTTTCACTGTCTTATTTTCCTTGCTTCCACTAGCTCTCTTTTTCCTCCTCCTCTCACTGGCCCTTTTTCTATCATGGAAAACAGTGTGCTGGGAAAGAACTTTATTTGAATCCTGGCTTCCCTGCATTGATCTTAGCAGGCTGGCCTTAGCTGGCTGTGCAGGCCATCATGTAAAAAGAGCTGTTCACGCTCATGAAGAAAATTTACATGCACTCCTTTAATTCACCCTCACAATCATCTGGAAAGTGGCTACTCTAAGTCTCTCTATTTAACTGGAGGAAACAGATTTAGAAATGTTCAGCAACTGACTCAAAGTCCAGACCAGGAAGGAGAACAGGGCTTGTAACCTAGGGCCTTGGTCTCTTCACCAGCATTACCCACAGGGAGACTGTGGGGAATCTAGAATGGTGTCTTGGAGAAGCTTCCAAAAAAATAAAAGGCTAATTCCTTTGTCTTTCTTGGTTACTGTCTCTTCATTCACATCTGGTAGAAAACATATCTATTTGTATGGGAGGGATGGGGGTACTGGGAATTGAACCCAGGGGCATTCTACCTCTGAGCTAAACCCCCAGCCCTTTTTCATTTTTTTGTTTTGAAAAAGGGTCTTGCTAGTTTGCTGAGTATCTACTTTTTAATAAACCTTTATAAATAAGGTTCCAGCAAATAGTATTTATTGGTTTATTGTTTTGTTTGGGGTTAATGGAAAATTATTAAGTACCTACTATAGGCCTTTCATCGGTCAGGGTATTTTTTGAAACCAGAGCACATACATGAAAAGAATAATTTGTAACACACATATTTTGTTTGAAGAAATTTAGAATATTTTAAGAAACATCTTAAACTAAAAAATGCTTTCCATGACTAATATAGTAATGTAACATTAAGATTCAGGCTGTACATCAACACATATAGAGTGAAAGTTGACATTCAAAAATTGTTGATGTTATGCTGGGGGTGTCAGTGGTAGAGTACTTGCTTAGTATGCCTGAGGCCCTGCGTTCAGTCCCCAGCACCACAAAAAAAGAAAAAAAGAAACTGCTGATGTTATATCAATTAACATGTTTTGACTCTCTCTCAAAGATACATATACTTTTTCTTTTTCTTTCTTTTTTTTTTTTTTTTTTTTTTTTTTTTTTTTTTTTTTTTTTTTTTTTTTTTTTTTTTTTTTTGAGGCACTGGGGATTGAACTCAGGGGCATTCTACCTCCGAGCTATACCCCCAGCCCTATTTTTTATTCTTTGTGTTGAAACAGGGTCTCACTAAGTTGTGGAATGCCTCACTAGGTAGCTGAGGCTGGCCACGAACCCGGATCCTCCGATCTCAGCCTCCCAAATGCTGGGATCACAAGCGTGCACCACCATGCCCGGCTCATATACTTTTTCTTTAAAAAAAAAAAAAAATAAGATCATACTCCCCACTATGTGCACCCTGTATTCCCTAACTGGCACTGTATCATGAACATCTTTCCCTGTTAATATATAAAGATGAAGACCACCATCTTGATGCCTGCAAAATATCCCACTGAATAAATGTATCATACTTGTAAGCCAGCTCCTTATTGATGGACATTATACTAAAATACTCTATAATTTCATCCAGCTCTTTGGCATCTTATTTTCCTTTCCTTTGTTCTGCAAAATGCTTCAGATATGTAGAAAGTAAATGGGGCAGATTCCAAGCTACATTCAGAATTTGAGTCAAGGTGAGACTCTGTTAATGAAATCTGAAGAATCAAGAAGCGATAAAACCAGTTGATCTGTAAAATGATGGAGAGAGGCTGCTGGTCTGCACGACCAAAATAGGGCAGTCACACTTGTTTAAAGTCAGTCTCTGGCTCTATTCTGTTTGCTGTAGAGGAGCTACATTATTCACAACTATATCCAAGCACCTGGCACACAGAAGCTGATCAACAAATGTTTGCTGCATGAGTGACTCTCAAGGATAGAATGCTGAATTGAAGTAATTTCATCATGCTGGAGTTAGTCAACTGATTATATTTTGACTAGCAAAGGAATGTGCAACTATAAAGGGGGATGGATGGTAAACACAGCATGTCTAGTAAAAGCAGTTTTTCCTCCTTTTAAAATTTATTTTTATTTTTATTTTGAGAAAGAGTCTTGCTATGTTGCCCAGGCTGGTCTGTAACTCCTGGACTCAAGTGAACCTCCTGCCTCAGTCTCCTGAGTAGCTGGGACTATAGGCACATAACACTGCACTTGATAATCTGAAGAGACAAAAATATCAATTTTTCCAAGAACCTAAGAAACCAAAGCAGCAGGAAGAGATATACAATGGAGGGGTGGGTTAGGTTCTAGGGTCCAATAATATTAACCTTGAAGATAATCCTGCTCATTCCTCTTGTGTTTAGTCCATACTCAACCAAGTATGTCTTTTGGCTTCCAATATAGATGTGTATAAAAAGATAATATGCAGGAATCCATAAACACGAGCCCCAGTCTGTCTACCAGCTACTTTTCACATTGTGAATTAACGTACTAGAATTACATCACTGATGGGAACTGAAGTTGTGTAAGTCAGCCCCTGAAGCCTGATCATCTCTGACCACCCCAACAATGCTTACTGTCTAGACCTACGATGCTGAAATACAAAGATCACAACGTGGTACCTGTTGTGGTTACCAGACATGTAAGACTCCTTGAGGTATCCCACCTCAAGTGTTCACGTGATCCCTGCCCTTGACTGTGGGTGGACCTGCACCTTGCTTCTGATCCACAGGACACACACCAGAGAACAGCCATCTGACAGTCCCCTGTACTCAGTGGGCCGTTGTAGTCGGCTGCGATTCTGATACCAAATCACAGAGAATGAAGTTCTTGTTCACTAGGAATAGGATAGTTATTTTACAATCTGACTTTTAAGTCATTTCATAGATTTCCAAATGGTTGCCTTGCTTAGAAAATACAAATATCGAAGAAACAATAAGAACTTTAACAAGCTTTTTTTTTTTTTTTTCATACCATTAAGCTCTATTCTGGCAGTGAAAGCAAATTGTAAAATAAATCCAACTTGTCACAAAAGCACAAGAGCTCATCCCATCGGATTGGCAAAAATCACATCCGGTAACAGTAACTATTGACAAAAATCATCTATACAGAGCAACAGGAACACCAGACGGGAATGTGAATTGGTACCACCACTCTGGAAAGCAATGTTTAACATCTTGTAAAGCTGAAGATGCAGAAACCCCTTAACCTCAAAAGTCTACTGCTAGGAAATACCCAAAACACTTTCCAAATGTGTTCATAGGAGACATTAACAAGAATACTTAAGGTAGCATTTTTTCTAATAGTAAAAAAGTAAATGGGAGGGGATAAAGGCCCAGCCATTAGGCATCTGGGTGAATACACTGTGATATAGCCATGCAATGAAAGAACATGGCGGCCCATGCCTCCAATCCCAGTACTTAGGAGGCTGAGATAGGAGGATCACAAGTTCAAGGCCAGCACATGCTAACTTAGCAAGACCCTGTTCCAAAATAAAAAATAAAAAGGACTGTGGGTGTAGCTCAGTGGCAGATTCACCCCTGGGTTCAATCCATGGAAGGGAGGAAGGAAGGGAAGGAGGAAAGGAGGGAGGGAGGGAGGGAGGGAGGATTACAGGTCCCAATATGAATGAATCTCACAAATACAAGTTGAAGGAGGAGGATATTATGATGCCATTTTTATAAAGGCTTAAAATATACCAAATGATATGCCAAATCTAAAACATGTAAAGATGAATATGGAAATGACCAGTACAAACTATATTTTTCTCTGAGTGGGAGATAAAAAGGATCAGACAGAAGAACACAGAGGGCTTCAAGTAAATGCATATGTTTACTTCTTAACCTTAATATTCTATTATATCATTTAAAAAGAAAGAAAATTGCTTCTTCTTGTTCCCCCTTAAAAAACAACACCAGAAGCCAGGCGTGGTGGTACACGCTTGTAATCCCAGCCTTTGGGAGCTGAGACTGGAGGATGTGGGTTCGAAGCCAGCCTCAGCTACCTAGTGAGGCACTCCGCAACTTAGTGAGACCCTGTTTCAAAATAAAGAATAAAAAATAGGGCTGGGGGTATAGCTCGGAGGTAGAATGCCCCTGAGTTCAATCCCCAGTACCGCAAAAAAAAAAAAAAAAAAAAAAAAAAAAAAAAAAAAAAGAATAAAAAATAGGGCTGGGGGTATAGCTCAGAGGTAGAATACCCCTGAGTTCAATCCTCAGTACCGCAAAAAAAAGAGAGAGAGACCCTATTTCAAAATAAAGAATAAAACAGAGCTGGGGGTGTAGCTCAAAAGCAGAATGCCCATGAGTTCTATCCCCAGTACTACCAAAAAAAAAGTAAATCAATTAATTATTTAAATAAAATAAATAATAAAGTAGGGCTGGAGGTATAGCTTGAAGGTAGTACCACACACACACACAAAAATAACGACTATCAATAGCTATTTAAAACAATGGTTATACAAACTATGAAGAGACATAGTAAATATGTATATGCTAATAATAATGTTAAGACTTAAAAGAAAACCAAGATAATTTTTTTTTTCCCCGGTACTGGGGATGGAACCTGGGGGCATTCTACCTCCAAGCTATAGCCCCAGCCCTATTTTTTTTTCTTTTATTCTTTATTTTGAAACAGGGTCTCACTAAGTTGTGGAGGACCTCACTAAGCAGCTGAGGCCTCGAACCCAGATCCTCCAGTCTCAGCCTCCCAAATGCTGGGATTATAAGCGTGTGGTACCACGCCTGGCCAAGATAAATTTATAGTATAAAACCATAATCAGGGCCTGAAAATCAGAGTTTTGCTCCATGGCATTGCAATTTTTTAAAATTTTTTACATTTTTGGTACCAAGAATTGAACCCATGGGCAGTCTACCTCAAAGCCACACCACAGCCCTTTTCACTTTTTATTTTGAAGCAGGGCCTTACTAAATTGTTGAAGTTGGCCTTGAACCTGTGATACTCCTGTCTCAGCCTCCCAAGTACTAGAATTATAGGCATGTGTCGCCATGCCTGGCTCCTGCCTCCTTATTAATTAGACAGCTCATCTCTCCCTGACCCGACCAGAAATTTGGAGAATAGGAGAGCCGACCCTGAAAGAAAGATTTTGGGACAGCATAACTGGAGATGCAGACGGCACTATGGATGCAAGGTGGATCTGGGGAAAATATGAGCAAGTTCTCAAGGTGCTGGGTGTCCTCCAGAATGCCCATCCTTGGACACACGAGGACAACGTCAGATGAAGCTTACATTTACCTGCAACACCTTGATGTTTTCTCAATCTTGCATTACCCCAGAAACCCATAAATCCCTTCATCATCTTGGAAAAGATAAGGTGGGAGTATAAGTGATGGAAAGAAGTAAATCAACATGTAAACAGTGGCATTGTTTATTCAACTTTTAACCCACCTTAACCCCCCCTCCATAGCTTAAATTATGTTAATATTTTTAGGAGAACCCCTGCAAAAACAGATTGGTTTTTGTTCTGGTCTATTAATAACAGCTATTTTGAAATGCTATTTAAGTCTCCTATTGTTATTTGAACTTTCCAGATTGTATCTCCCCAACTGAGCTGCTCTGGGGCAGCAGGAACCATGTCGTGTTGAGCCTGTATCCCTCCTGGCGTCTTGCAAGTGCCTCTTCACAAATGTGTGTTCATTTGCCTTTTTGTTTTTCTAATTGGAAAAGGCCTGTCATTTTAATTATTGAGTTGCTCTGCCCAAATGACGTATCGATGGCTGACTCAAGGTGGCCCTCCAGCTGGGAGCTTGGCAGACTGCTTCAGGTCACCCTACAGCAGGCCCGGGTACTCACATGTGCACACACCCACACCAAAAACGAAGTGTCTTAATATTACTTCTATCAAGAGCTATATTTGGCAACTTTTCTTTAGAGCATTAGAGAAGACACATTACCAAATGTTAAAAAAAAGGGAATCTGCCAAATGCAAGAGCAAGAACAGAAAAAAAATATTATTAAAAGCTGGTGTAAAGTCTCTATCTACACCCCCAGATGCACCAGGGTTCACACGGAGGAAGGGAAGGCATGACTTTGTGTTCTTGTGCAGGCAGGATGTTAGTTGTCACTCTTGGGTTCTACCCTACCTGAATCTCCACTGAAAAGCCAAGTGGGCTTGCAAGAAGGAGCCAGCCCCCAGCCCACGCCCTTTTCCTATAGTCACAGGCTGGACCTCACTGCCTCCCATGGGAGTTTCCAAGAGACTCTTTTATTTGGAGTAACAACTGGAGTGCAGCACCACATTAATTTTATAACTATTTAGAGAGAGCAGGGGAGGGATCTTCAGCTCTTCCAGAAATAATTAAAAATGGTGGGGGGAGGAATCTGAAATAAACAAAAAACAAGCCAAAGACACCAGGGGTTTCTGAATAATATCTTCCCAGTTAAACAATTTTAAGAATTCCATAATGCGAAAGCAACTCCCACACATTCTCTCCCACACAAACACGCTCTTTATTTAAGCCACACTGAGCGACAGCAGCAGGGTTCTGCCTGCACTTCTGCAGCTACTTCATCTAGAGAGCAGGTCACTGTCACCAAGGCATGAGGGCATGGAGGAGCTGACCACAAGTCAGCAAGTGCAGAACCTGCAGCTCCCCAAAACCTCAACGACTGGCCACCCTAAAATCTGATTTTTTTTTTTTTTGTGGTACTGGGGATTGAACCCAGGGGCATTCTACCTCCAAGCTACACCCCCAGTCCTATTTTTTATTCTTTATTTTGAAACAGGGTCTCAGTAGGTTGTGGAGGGCCTCACTAAGTAGCTGTGGCTGGCCACAAACCCGGATCCTCCTGTCTCAGCCTCCCAAGTACTGGGGTTACAAGAACGCACCACCACGCCTGGCTTAAAATCCGATTTTTTACTTCAATAAGCAATGTTGCTTTAGCAGAGACTGGAATTCTAGGCCTTTTGATGTTTGTTAACCAATTATATCCCCAGTAACTTTCCTGGTATACCAGAAAGAGGCTATTATGTTCTAAAAATCATTTTATTGTCACTGATAACTGCATTTTCAAAATACCAAAGAGGCTGAGGGTAGAGTTAACTGGTAGAGCACTTGCCTAACATGCACAGATTCCTGTAAGATCCCTAGCACTGAAAGAAAATAAAGTAAAATACCAAGAACCACTGAGCTATGCAAAAGAATCAACAAAAGACTACTGAGTTGTAAAAAAAAAAAAAAAATTGAGTATCCTCTTTTTTCAAAAATTACCTGCTTTTATATTGAAAACTCCCAAATCATAAAATCACATCCAATAAGTCAAAAAGTAAAATAATCAATAATAATCAACATAGGGAGAGGGAGGAACAGAAGGAAGTTCCAATGCCCACTCAACTGGAGGGCTCAGGTGCAGTCTTAAGTCCCCATCGTGTACCCAACGCCAGCAGACAGCGCCAGGGTCCTTCTGTGTACTTGCTGCATGACTTAACCAAATACTTAGTTCAATCAACAGATATCCATTGAGCCTCTATGGTGCTGAGCAAGACAGTCCCTACACTGCAGGAGCTCCAATTCAATAGAAAATAGCACTAGCAAGCCATCAGGCAAGAGTAGAGAGGCTGGTAAGTGCCACCGAGTGGTATGAACCAGGCAAGGCCACTGGACAGAAGGCAAGATCCCTTCAGGAAAAGCACGTGAGGCACAGGCATTGGACTCTGATACTCTAGGTGGCTAAGTGAACTCAGGGCAGCTGAGAAAGTGTCGAGAGGAGACCAAGCAGAAGAAATACTAACAAAAGCTGTCAGCATACAGGGTCCTGCAAGTAAAGAGTGGTAGATAAGGCTAGAAGAGTGGATTGTAGCCAGTGCATTGAGGCCTTCCTTCCACCATTACTCAAAACAGGAGAGACTGTAGGAAGAGAAAGGAAGAAGCAAGATGATGGAGACTGCCTCAACACTTTGTGACAACTGGATGTGGGAGTACGCAGAAGAGCAGAAAGTCAGCATAGCCCCAGGTGTGGATGGGCTGAGTAGGGAGAGGAAGAAGGCAACACTGGAACCATCAGGGATCCCACGCTGGAGAACATACCAGGCCAGCCAACTGAAGGGCCTCCTACAACCTGGGCCAGCCTATAAACTTCCAAAGGGTCAAGGCTATGAAAGACAGAGTAACTAGAGAACTGCCCAGATGAAAGGAAGCCAAAGAGGAAAGATGGCTAATGCAACAGAGATCCTGTATTAGATCCTGGACAAAGAGAGGGTTTTTTAAAAGATTTTCTTCACCGGACGTGGTGTCTCACATTTGTAATCCCAGTACTTGGGAGGCTGAGACAGGAGGATCATTGATTCTCAGCCAGCCTCAACTACTTAATGAGGCCTTCCTCAACTTTGTGAGACTCTGTTTCAAGATAAGAATTAAAAATAGGGCTGGGGGTGTAGCTTGGAGGTAGAATGCCCCTGGGTTCAATCCCCGGTACAAAAAAAAAAAAAAATTCTACCCTTGCTTGTACAAAGGGCATCATTAGAACAATTGGTGACACCTGAATAAGGTCTAGAGGCAACAGCACTGAATCAATGTTAATTTCCTAGTTTTGACACTTGTTAGGCAAGAAAATGTCCTTTTTAAGAAAGAAATATAAGCTGGGCATGGTGGCACACGCTTGTAATCCCAGCATTTGGGAGGCTGAGACCGCAGGATCCGGGTTCTCAGCCAGCCTCAGCTACCTAGTGAGGCACTCCGCAACTTAGTGAGACCCTGTTTCAAAATAAAGAATAAAAAATAGGGCTGGGGTATAGCTCAGAGGTAGAATGCCCCTGAGTTCAATCCCCAGTACCACAAAAAAAAAAAAAAAAAAAAAAAAAAACTTCCCCCCTAAGAAAGAAATATACACTTAAGTATTTAGGAGGGTAAAGGTACATCATTTCTATAGTACTCTTAAATGGTTTAGGAAGCCAGGCATGGTGGCACAAACCTATAATCCTAGTATTTAGGAGGCTGAGACAGGAGGATTGCATGTTTGAAGACAGTCTCAACAACTTAGCAAGATCCTCAGCAATTTAGTGACATCCTGTTTCAAAACGTAAATAAATAAAATAGGGCTAGAGGTGTAGTTCAGAGGTATAACCCCCCCTGAGTTCAATTTCCATTATTGCAAAAAAAAAAAAAGGGCTGGGAAAAATTATGACATATGTAGGTGTGTATATGTATACATGTGTATATATTAGATGATAGATCAATAGATAGATACAAAGAGAATGTGATAGAGTGAGAAAGATTAAGCAAATGTGATACAAAGTTAGTATTTATAAAATCTGGTTAAGCCAGGTCTGGAGGTACATGGCTAATAATCTCAGTACTTAGGAGGCTGAGACAAGAGAATCACAGATTCGAGGTCAGCCTTGGCAACTTAGTTAGAACCTGTTTCAAAATAAAAAACAAAACAGCTCGGGTTGTAGCTCAGGGGTGTAAAATGCCCTGAGTTCAATCCCCAGTACTAAATAAATAAATAAAATTTGATTGGAAGATATATCAGAATTGCCTAAATTACTCTTGAAACTTTCCTGGGAATCTCAATTATTTTAAAATTAAAAGTTAAGAAAGAGAAAAAATGTGTAAAGAAGCCAGGATGACAAAAGAGTCAGGCTTTCTGATATTAAATTCTGGATGGAATTTGGGAGGAAGTCAGGGGGACTGGACAAGACAGGGTTGGAAGTTGGGCTCTCAGGTCAGATTGCCAGACTTCCTTTCTCCTATCTGCTCCTCACAAGCAATGCCCCCTAAAGCAATGCTCCTCTAATCCCTTCACCTGCACAACAGGAATAAGAAAGTCTTGGCCTTACAGAGATGGATCAAGGATTAAAGGAGAACACAAGGGAACCAGGGCCACCAGTGAGACAGGGAGAAATGCCTGCCCCCTTTACTACTGTGAGGTTGAACCTGAGAGGGAGAAGGGAGGAGGCGAGGAAAAGAAGAGAGAAAGCCCAAGAACAGGATCTGCACATCTAGAGGCCACAAGATAAAGGAGACAAGTGAGGCCCGAGTGGAACCTGGGGAGCCAGCGCCATGGAGACATGGAGACGGGAAAGGAGCGGCGCAGGAGGGCCGACTACAGCAGCAGAAGCAGGGCAGCAGCAGAGCAAGGATCAAGAGCTCGGCACAGAGCTCAGGCTCAGATCTGCAGCCAGGACACCCCTGCCACAGCCCTGTGAGGAGGAAGTTTCAACAGAAAGATGAGAGTGAGACCAGAAGAGTGGGCAGTCAAGGCGAGAAAGCTCAAGAGAGTTCAATACAGCAACATGAGGGAGGACTGAGCTGTCCTCCTCAGTAGCCAGTAGCTGCATGTGACTCCTTAAATTGTATCTAATTTGTATGTGTGTGTGTGGAGGGGGGCATGCTGGAAATCAAACCCAGGGCCACATGTGTGTTAAGTATGTGATCCACCACTGAGCCATAGCCTCAGTCCCATGAATTTAAATTCCCCTGTGTGTGTATGTGTGTGGTACTGGAGATTGAACCCAGGGGCATTCTACTTCTGAGCTACATCCCCTGCCCTATGTATGTATGTATGTTTTGTTTTATTTTATTTTATTTTATTTTGAAACAGGGTCCCTCTAAGTTGCTGAGGTGATCCTCCTATCTCAGCCTCTCAGGTACTGGGATTACAGGTGAACACTACTACACTCGGCTCTAAATTACTTTGAAATTAACCTAAACTGAAAATCAGTTTCACACTAGCTCAGTAACCACATGTGGCTAGTTACCCACGTGGGATTGTACCAATATAAAACAGTTCCCTCACTGCAGACCGTTGTATTGGACAGAAAGGGGACACTAGCAAGAAGGATGATCTGAATAGTGGTAGAGTAAGGACTACAGCCAAGCAAGGAAGGACCAAGAAATGGTGGCTCATGCCTGTAATCCCAATATTTGGGAGGCTGAGACAGGAGGATCAAAGGTTCAAGGACAGCCAAAGCAACTTAATGAGGCCCTCTGCAACTTAGAGAGACCCTGTTTCAAAATAAAAATAAATAATGGGGCTGGAGGTGTAGCTCAGAGGTAGAATGTCTCTAAGTTCAATCCCCAGTACCAATAAAAAACAAAATTAGAGAAAATGGAGCAAGTTCCTAAAAAGGGCAAGAAGGAAGGAACAAAGTCCAGGGAATGAAGAGTATAGAGCAAATATGGGCTAATCTTGGGGAAGGACTTGTAGACATTTTCTTCTTTTGAGAGAGAGAGAAGATAAAAGACAGGGAGAAGCCAGGTATGGTAGCGCACAGTTGTAATCCCAGTACTCAGGAGGCTGAAACCCGAAGGATCCAGGTTCGAGGCCAGCCCCGGCTACTTAGTGAGGCCCTCCACAACTTAGTGAGACCCTGTTTGAAAATAAAGAACAAAAAATAGGACTGGGGGTGTAGCTTGGAGGTAGAAAGTCCCTGGGTTCAATCCCCAGTACCACAAAAAATAAATAATAAAAAATAAATAAATTAGAAGACAGGGAGAAGTAGAAAAAATGCTTGACAGTATGAAGAGGGTGCAGTGGGAATTTATTTTGAGGCAGAGTGCAATGAAATTTGATGTCTTTAATTTTATCAGTAAAAAGAGACTACTTCCTGTGAAAGGGAACGAACTGGAAGTTTAAGTAATGGAAAAGTGTGATATTTAGCCTCTAAATGGATGCAGAGTTAATAAATAATGAAGCTTTTTTTCTTCATAGAAAAAGCAAGACTTCAGTAAAGCTAGAGATAGCAATGGAACCTTTTTTTTTTTTTTTTTTCAGTACTGGGGATGGAACCCAGGGGCATTCTACCTCCAAGCTACACCCCCAGTCCTATTTTTTATTCCTTATTTTTAAACAGGGTCTCACTAAGTTGCAGAAAACCTCACTAAGTAGCTGAGGCTGCCCGCAAACCCAGATTCTCTGGTCTCAGCCTGCCAAGTACTAGGATTACAAGTATGCGCCACCACACCCGGCAGTCTTCTGACTTTCTTCTGGGTAACTTGGCAGGCTGGGAGAAGAAAATACAGACAATGAGGGTGACTTTGGATTGAGGACTGGAATCTGAGAGGCCCAACATGTTAAGACAAAGGATTCCAGATTAGTCCAAGTGGAAAAGTGGAGCCCGGAGGGGCTGAAGGATTGGAACCGCAAATTATTAAGGGACCAGAGTCAACAGTAAAGGTGAAAATCAGGCACAGTAGGTGGAAAGAATCAGCTAAGCAGGCAGAAGTTCAAGTTCCAGATCTTGAAAGTGGAAAAATTCTCAAGACTGACTATGTCCAAAGATGTTAATGGCTGAAATAAAGTGCCAACTGAAGCCACGGAAGTTAATGTTGAGGAACTTCAAGGTCAATGAATTAAGAGAGTCTCAAGGTAATCCTCAAAGTCACTGGCAAAAGACAAGGCAGAGAAGATAAGGAAGATAGTTGCTCACAGTGTGGATTAGTTTTTATATCATCAAGTGAAGTGATTCCCAAACGCAAGTGGGCTTCAGAAGTGTCCAGGGAACTCTGTTTTCTCCCATTTTCCTTCCTCCTATCACTTCTTTTTGGGCTCACTTTTAAAATAAGGATCTTTTAGGTCTCATTGGCCCTGATGATTCTAATTTGGTATATTTGAGAGTGTCAAACAAGCCATGCTTTTCAAAACATTCCAGGTAATTCTGAGAAGCCACCAGGTTTGTACTGAGCCAGAAGATAAGGAGGTCTAGAAACAAGCTTCTAAGAGAAGACTAGGGATAGGTTAATGGTTTGTAGATGACCCTAAGAGCAAGGGGAAGAGCATCCCTGGTGTGGTAAGATGGAAGAAGACAGTAGAGAGGGTTGTTTGGAGAGAAGTTGTTCACCCAGGCTCTAGTGTGACAGGAGGGAAAGGAGATGGGCTCAGTGATAGAAAAATGAAAATACAGGGTGGCTGCAGTATGCAAGAAAGGAGACACTGAAAGGAAAGCTGGAGTCATGCAGGTTAGTGTGTGGCAGAGAGAGGCTGAATAGTTTGCTAATGAGGATCTCAAGCAAAGGAGGCAGGGTTTATTAAAGGGTTTATAGGGCTTAATGGTTGAATTCCTGAGAAGTATTATTTCTGATTTTTCTATCTATATGATATCAGGCTTCTAACATGTAAACCATTAAAGATTATTAAGCCCTTAGTTAAACAAGCTTGCAGAAGTTTATTCATTAACATTGAAAACTGTTTTTCCAACCCATACTTTTATACAGATGAAATCAGATTCAAGTGTATCAAGGGTATCCTGAAGCAGTTAAGTCGGAAGGGACATCCCGAGGGGACTGTGAGCAGAATCCAGGGCACTCCTCCATTCTCTCTGGATGGAAGAAAGAAATTTATGATGGAGAATATTGAAAAGGGCCTGAGTATCTTTTTTAGAACCAGCCAGTGCTAAAAATAGAAGAAGTGTCACAGCCTATTTGGTACCCCCTTACACACACATACACGCTCCGTGACAGATACAAGGTGCCAATCCTAGGATTGATTCTCCATAAAGAACATATTTACTTTGACAAACCTAACTCTTTAAAGGGTAAGCTACAAGTATTTTACTCCCTGCTCCTAAGAGAGCTATGCTTTTGTGGATTCAAATCAGTCTGATATTATTTCTCATTGCTCCTCTGAAATAATTTCTAACACAGGCATGCACAGACTTTAAGCTGAGGGTGTGCGCATGCGCAACCACACACGCACGCACAAAACCTCATGCACATTGAAGAAATGACTCACTTAATTTGCTGCAGCCTGCCACTACTGGGTTTTGATTTTACCTGCTCAAAGTTTCCTTTTAGATCAACTACAGGAAAGAAGTACTCAGTGGCATTAACCCTGATTTTGTTCACGACTTTAGGGCACCTGCGTGGTTTTAACCTGAGCATCTTTGGAAGCAACTCCCCAGACCACCAACTGCCGTCACCATAATCTTCCATAAAGCATAACATTTCTTACCACTTTGGGAGCCAGTTAATGGAATTTCCTTGCGGAACAAACGTGTTAAGCCTTGTACATCCAGTACCTGCAGAAGCGTACTTTGGAGCCCCTTCTCATCTCAGTAAAATGACACAACAGCATTGTGGCGCTGCAAAGAACCCAAGCCCCTCCTTTCAAAGATGAGAAAAAGAAAAGCGGCAGGAGCAGAATGATTAACCTGCCCAAGGACACTCAGTTCCGCGTGGACGGACAGCTATCTCGCCCCTACCCCTGGCAATCTGTGCACACCGCGGTTCCCCGAAAGGATCCATAGGCTCCTCTGTTGGTTAGCCAGCATACAGCCCCCGCGAAAATGCAATGCCAGTTGCGCTCTGTGCCCAACTTCATCCCTTCGCCTCAGCATGCAGTTAACCCTCTCGCCGGTAGCAGGTCACATGGGCCACGCGCAGCTCTCTCCCCCGCACCTATTAGCTGAGCGTCTGCCCCAAGGTCACCGGTGGTCCCGGGGAGCGCGCGCTGCAGGGACCCGGAGGATGCCCGGCTGGGGGCCCTGGGCGCGGCACTCACCCGCGCGGGGGGCGGGCGCGCCGCGGCTGCCCATGTCCTCGCCGGCGCGGCTGGGTGCGGCGACCGCTGTGGCGGGGTGTGCGGGGCGCCCGGCTGCGGGCCCGCGCCGCGGGGAGCGCCGTCCAATCAGCGCGCGCCTGCCGCCTGGCCCCGCGCGCGGCCCGGCGGGGTTCGTGGCTGGCGGGGGGGGGGGGGGGGGGCGCCGCCCGAGCCGCTTCCGGGCGCGTTGCCTGGACGCGGTTGCCGTGGCAGCCCGAGCTGGAGGCTTTCCCCGCGCGCCCGCGCCCAGCCCGCCGGCGCCGCCGCTCCGCCCTCCTCCTTCCCACGCCCAAAATAGCCTCCGCGTCGCCGCCGCTCGCACCAGCCCGCCGCCCAGCGCCCCGGAGTTGGCGGGCGGGGATTTCGCTGATTGGAAAATAAACCCTGTTGTGGGCTGGTGAACTTGAAGGCAGTGCTAGGTGTTGAAATGGTGTCTGATGGAGATGATAGGGTGGCGGCGCCGGGATTCTCCCCAGAACCCTAACATCCCTTGTGTACTACCTCATCCCCCCAAAAATAGTTACCTGCCCTCCCCACCTCAAACTGGGGAGAAGGTGTTTGATTAGGGCAGGTCTGGCAGCCGGCTCGCTCGCTGACGCACCTCGGGTACAGGTGCCCGAAGCCCCCGGGCCGCCGAGCGTCTTCAGTCACCGGGACAGCCGCCGCTGGACCGAGGATCGCGCCTCACCGCCAGACAGGACGCAAGGAAGAACCGCACACCCCTCTGCTTCCTGATCTTCCTTCTTCCCTCCAGGGAGTCGTAACTCTGCGCCTTTCTCTCAATTTGGGGTTCTCTGCAGCCAATCCACTCCTAATTTTGCTTCCTCTCCATGGGCGGGATCTAAGCGGAGTGGGAAACCCCACCTTCGCCCGCCGCGCTGCGTCTGGATCGTGCCTCTTTCGTACATGCTGGGAGTGACCCGGTGCAGGTGCGCGGGTCGGACTCCCCACCCGCCTGAGCTCCGCCGGCCCCGGGGAAGGAGCAGGCCACGGGAGGAGGAGACCACGCTGTGTGTGGTCTTGGGTATTCTGGCTGTTTCCTTGCCTATAAAATGTTTGACTACCCCCACAAAGGGCCAATGCGTCTGTAACATTCATCGAGACGGCAGCGCTTATTGGATGCCTGCCCAGTCCCAGAGCCTCTGCTTAGCTCCAAGACACCCAGATGAAGGGAAAAGAGCGGGCGCTCTGCTCCCCTGGAGCTTACAGTCTGACGCGCTAACCAACTACTCTCAGACACATGGAAAACTGCCATTGTGACCGGCAGGCCGTGGCCCGCGAGGTGCAGAGCTGGCCTAAGAGCAGCCCTTTAGCGCTGTAAAAGTTTAAATGATTTTTTTTTTTCTTTTCTCCGTTAAATTCTCACTGCCAGGCACATATTGAATTGAATCCTATGTAACAATGATGATGGTTTTGCTCAGTTTCCCAGTGACTTTCTGCCACTTAAAATACATTCAAAACATATGTAGGGCTGGGAGTGTAGTGCAGTGGTAGAGTGCTTGCCTAGATATGTAAGGCCCTGGGCTCAATTCCCGGCACTGGGGGGAAAAAAAAAAAGATCACCAAACACACACACAAATATGTAACTTGTCACAATGTCTAGAAATACACAGATGTACCCATTTAAGCCCAAAGCCCATCATGAGGAGTCCAGAGAAAGGTTCAAAACACACTCTTCCTGTCCCCATCAGGCTGCCTTCCAATGTAGGATGTGCACCTCAGATGGACCTGTCTTGTTTCTCCCACTCTCCTTTTTTTTTTAATTATTATTTTTTATTTTTTAGCATGGATTTTTATACATTTCTTGGGTACAACAGGGTTAATCACACATCTTTGTTGGGTACAAGCTAGTATAGGTAAAGACATCCATCCACACATCACATTTCTCGTTAACCCTTCCCCAATTCCCACCCCCCTCCCTTCTTCTCCCTCCTTCTCAAGGTCAGTTTAGTGATTGACCTTGATGTGATCTTGTAAGTACTTTTTTTTTTTTTTTTTTGGTACTGGGGATTGAACCCAGGGACATTCTATCTCTAAGCTACACCCCCAGCCCTTTTTTAGTTTACTTTGAAACAGGGTTTTGCTAAGTTGCTAAGACTAGCCTTGAACCTGTGATCTTCCTGTCTCAGCCTCCCAAGTTCTGGGATTATAGGTGTGCCACCACACCTGTCTCCCTACTCTGCTTTCTACTCCACTGCCTCTGGTCCAGTTCCATCCTTCCAGGGCCGACTTTAGCCAAAGGCTCAGGCTACCCACTTCTGGCTTCCTAGGACAGTGACCATAGATCTTTATAGGCCTCAGAGTGGAACCCCCATGAAGCAAGGGAAACGTTCTCTTGCCTCTTCTGATGGCCTTCAAAGCATAACTTTGACATTTTATTTGCCACAGATTCCTTCACACTGCAGGATAGGGAAGGAGAATACCTGGAGCTCTTGATACATATATACACTCCTCTATTTAGGCTGATATTAATTTCCCTTAAAAATAGACCAATCAACATAAAACACCAAATTTAAAAAGATTCATTACAGATAAGAAAAATAATTGTAGTTTTCTCAAAACCTTGATTCCTCAATACAAGTCCTGAGATTTTCAAAGTGTTATGGAGTAGGTCCATGACCTCCTGCTGCAATCTACCTTGTATCTGCTTCTTTTCAGGCAATTTGTTTTGAATCCTTAGGGGATGAAATTTAGTGCTCAATGATTTAAGCCTATCTTGTTTCTTTCCAACTTTTGATAGTTCTATAAGATAAACTGCAATTAACTATCCATTTTTCCAGAATTATCTTTATTGTAACTCATCTCAGGAAATGGATTTTTTTCTTACACTACTTTAACAATCCATGATTTATCACAAATTATTTTATGCTGGCAGAGGTTACTAAAAATAGTTTTATCAAGAGAGCAATCTTATAAACTTGATGACTATAGTACTAGTCATCAACCAGTCATTAAATAAAAATTGTTTGTGCAATATATGTGCTAGACCTGTAGGGAGTTTTCTTTCTTTTTTCTTTTTTAATAATTTATTGCACAACAGGGTTCTAGTTCTAAATGTGTCTACACTTACTCAGGTCTAGAAGACATCTATAAGGCCATTGAGTGCCAGACATGGTGGTGCATGCTTGTAATCCCGGTACTTGGAAGGCTGAGACAGGAGGATCCAAGTTCGAAGCCAGCCTCTGCTACTTAGGCTCTCTGAAACTTAGTGAGACCCTGTTTCAAAATAAAGAATAAAAAATAGGACTGGGAGCTGGATGTGGTGGCGCACACTTGTAATCCCAGTACTTGGGAGGCTGAGACTGGAGGATCCAGGTTCGCAGCCAGCCTCAGCTACTTAGGCTCTCTGCAACTTAGTGAGACCCTGTTTCAAAATAAGGAATAAAAATAGGAGCCGGGAGCCGGGTGTGGTGGCGCACGCTTGTAATCCCAGCATTTGGGAGGCTGAGACAGGAGGATCCAGGTTCGAGGCCAGCCTCAGCTACCTAGTGAGGCCCTCAGCAACTTAGTGAGACCCTGTTTCAAAATAAAGAATAAAAAATAGGGCTGGGGGTGTAGCTCAGAGGTAGAATGCCCCTGAGTTCAATCCCCAGTACCGCAAAAAAAAAGAAAAAAAAAAAAAA
>PVLC010011838.1:0-45952 GCA_004027655.1 Graphiurus murinus
AGGAGGAGGAGAAGTCCTTTATACAATCCCCAAAGCTGCATGCATTCCCAGGGACCCATCTCCAGCCACACCCTACCAGGTGCCACCCAGGTAAATCCATTACAATGGATTTATCCACATTTGAATTACAACCCTCATGACTCAATTACATTAGCTCCAAACATTAAGTGAGCTCTTTAGGGGACATTTTATATCTAACTATAACAACTACCTATGGTACATTCCATACAATGGTATTAGGAGTTAAGAACTGGCTGAGGATCTGGGTTCACATGCCACACACCTGCAACTGCAGTACGTGGAAGGCTGAAAGTACAAGTTCAAGGCCAACCTGGGCCATTTCGCGAGACACTGTTTCAAAATAAAAAATAAAAAGGGCTTGGGGATATAGCTCAATTGTAAAACACCCCTGGTTCAATTCCCAGAACTGAGGACAAATATAAGGCCAAAAATGTTATTTTATGGCACAATTTTATGTGTGAGAATAACTGATTGTGCCATGATTTCCATAAACCAATGTTTTGTAGAAAGCTGATATTTAATTTCTTGTAATTATAAATTAAAATATGGATTAGTGTGAGACCCAATGTCAGAGTCTTAGTCAATAATAATATATAAGACTGGCCAACTCTGTCTCTGAAGTCCTTTGTGTCCATAAAAGCTACATTGCAATGGTTACTTAACATATTTTGAGCTCACTGTCAAGCACTATCTGGTATACATTTATATAATACTTTCACTAACCCTATGACCTAGGTACAACCAATCTCCATAAAAGCTTTAGAGAAGTCAGGAGGCTAGCCGGGGTCATAGAGTGGTCAGTGCCAGACTAAGCACTGAAATCCAGCCCTGTGCAGCTCTCTACCTTTGGATATGACCCCTCTGCCACACAGCCTCCCACCCACATCAGAGCGCCAGCCTCCTTCCAGGAAATGTCTTTTGCCCTTCAGCTTCACTACCCTCCTAAAGCACATCTCTTTGCTTTTCCGATTAGCTAACTAAAAGCCAACTGAATACTTCATTCTTGATAATCTGCTGAATGTCTAGTGATCGAAGAAGAAATAAAACACATTTGCCGAAACTTCTTCAGGTATGTGTTTAGAAGAATAAGCATTTTGGAGCTAGAAAAGAGGCCCAGTGAAACTAATATATTTTGCATAAATATCAGTATCCTTGTACCTTAGAGTAGTGCCTGAAGGGAGAAATTTGCATGAAAACCATTTGCTTCCTCAATACAAATCTTAACTCACAGAATTGGGTTGAAATAAAGATGGCACATTAACAAAATCTGATAATAAATGTATCTGAGATGACAAGAGAAGTAGAGAAATCCTAGAAAAGCTGGCCAAATTGTCCAACAGTCCAGGGAGTGGACCCCAGAGGCCTGAACATTGTTCCTCTCTTTGCTCATTTGCCTTGGGGCTGGATGTTAGCAATCCAGACAAGCAGTGGTCTGAGTGCACAGTCTCAAGAGCCAATAGGGGTCTCCAGGAGAAAGAAGGAAAACACTCTCTACCTAGCAACAGCATTGCAAGCCAGGTGGAGAGACCCAAATGCTTCTCATTTTGGGAGCTGGGCCCTTTGGCATTTACCAAATCTCACTCTGTTCCCAGGACCTGGTTTGAAATAATACAAGGAGAATGGCCTAGCTATTATAGGAAAAGTTTCCTTCTGGGGTTTTCACTTGGAATGTTTAGCCTGGGAGCAAGGTAAGGATGAAAATCACCATGTAGGCTTTTGTGCAACAGATTTTGTTGAATGCTTTGCTGGAAAACCTTAACAGATATAAGATTGCCCCTCCAAGTTTCTTTGTATGGATATAACACCTTGGTAATCATCATATTAAGGTGTGCGTCAAATATCAAGGGGTGTATGTGTCCTGGAGCTTTGTAATTGCTCAGTTTCCCAAAGTTTAGTTGTGTTGTATTTGTGTTAAAACAACCAGTCCAAAGCCGAGAAGTTCCTGAGTCCTATCACTTTTCTGAATAACTCAGAGGACTGTGTCAGATAAGGGGTAGAGGTAGCAATTAAATCGAGGATCAAATTGTTAACAAGATTCTTTGGGGACCCCAGCCCTTAAGTATTCCCTTTGACACTGTATCACCAGATCATGTCCCACTTTTCTTCTTTTCCTTTATTTCTCTTATTTGTTATTTTAATTATGTATTTGTGATATCAGGGATTAAACACAGGGGCATTCTACCTCCCCAATACATCCCCAGCCTTATTCTATTTTTTTTTTTAATTTGAAACAGAATCTCAGTAAGTTACTTCACACTGGCCTCAAACCTGTGATCCTACTGTCTCAGCTTCCCAAGTACTAGGATTTACAGATGTTTACCACCATGCCAGGTCATGTCTCCCTTTTCTGAGATTTTTAAAGTTGTTGTCTTTCTAAACAACAATTCATACCACTAAGGGTTGTCATCACTGTCCTTATTCTCTCTCTGCTCAGCTAAAGAGGAAAAGCTTGTGAGATGGGCTGACAAAATGTCCCACTTCCTGCTCAAATCTGCTATCTATTTGAGAGCAGATGTATCCAGCTGATCACAGGGTTGGCAAAAAGATGCAGACTGAGAGCTGATAGTCCACATCCATCTCTAACTAGCCTGTGAAGAATTCCCAAACAGCATCATTTAGAAAGAAACCAGAAAATGACTCTTCCCTGGCATAGCCTGAAGCTTGTCACAAAATCCATACATGTCACTCCACAATCACTTTAATTTTATGTTTTGCTTTCTCCATGATGTTCTTTGAATAATTTAGATTTTAGGAATATGCGGATTTCTAAAACACTCAGATAGCTACATATGCATGTTTCTGTTATAAATCAGGCCACGTTAGTTTTTATGGCTTTAAAACCATCTTGACTGTACTATGCTATTGATCAGCATGACCCAAGAAAGCAATTTAATTATATTGAGGAGACTGGAATGAAATTCAACAAACTTCAATTCATTCTTCTTATGAATCATGAAAGAGACATGTGTTCTGTTAGCTTTGGGTAGAAAGAATTGATTCTCAATTAGAAATAGGAGAAAATGAGAGCACCCTTCTCAGAATGCAAAGGATCAACCAAATAAGCAAAGTAAGCTCTAGTTAACCATAGCAAAACATTTAAACTCTCAAAGACCCAGTTTTTCATCTGTAAAATCAGCATAGCTATCACTACATGAAGACTAAATTTTAAAAAGTGAGGCCTGGAGTATAGTAAGCACTTCCTACTCACCATCACTAACATCCTTATTGCCACTTTTCATTTCAACCATCTGTACTTGCAGAAAACACTGCAGTTAAGGAAGATGGAAATAGTATGCTTTGAGAACTCCCCCACAGCTTAGAACATTAAGGCAAAAATTTGTAATCTGCAGTTGGATTTGTGTGTCTTATAACTAACTACACATTGCCTATCTCATTTCAAGGAGGAGTTTTGTAGGAGTTTTGCATCTCTAGTCATACAAGGATTTGGGTAAAGTCATGGTGCCACCTGTCACACCCATATCCCTTGGCCTGAAAACACACCTCTCACTCAGGCACAACATGGAATAGAATTGGGAAGCCAGGTGAGTGAGTGAATTGTTCCCCAAGCCATCATCTGTCCATAGCTCTGGATGATGCAAGTCTCAAATGTCATTTTCAGTGGGTATAAATGGATACAGTCTGGAAAACACAATTTACTAATAGGCAACCAAGTCCCTTGAAATTCTGCTCATTGCTATGTTGTGAATCAAGTTTTTCTCACTTGGAAAGAAACCTTGTCTCACACATGTATTCTCATGAAACTTCATTTACATCCATTCATCTACCATTTGTTATTTTCTTTTTGTGAGGTATTGAGCTGATTCTTAGGCAAATGAGCTTAGGATGATCAAGAAACAGCATTATAATTTCATTTGAAGGAGGAAAAGTAACTTTATTACACTGTTCACCAAGAAGAGTGCTCACTTTCAAAATCCTTTGTCCTTCTTATGCCTATAACAGCCTGAGACTCCATCTAAATGCCCCAGTTTTGGACCCTATGTCCCCCTGTTCTATGGGATGAAGTGAGGGTTCAGTGTTCTTATAGGTAGGCTCTTTACATTCTCAAGTGGAATGTATAGATAAATTATAGCTTTGGCAATTCAGTTTTTTGGGCAAGGCTTGGAAGAATTGTTGGTTCACATGATGTAACTAGTTGCAGTGGATGAAAGAAAAATGGGTTGCATATGGTTTTCTGGACTCTAGCCCTGTGGTGATGCTCAACCTCATACATGGAGACTATTTGATTCTTAAGGCATAGCTGGGCTATTGAATCAAGCACAACCAATTGATAATGACAGCATCAATAACTTCATCATCCTTGAATTAAACATTTGTGCACATCCTCATTAAATGACAATATTGTCCTTGGCAAGCCTAATTTTTTTTTGCTTAAAAATATTCATTTCACAGTTTATGGATCTGAAGAGCAATCATTGAAGGATAAATGTGGTTTTTTTTCTAATGTGAAGTGATATTTGAAGCTTACATTAATTTTTACATGAGGGCTGTCTGAAACACCAAATCCTTGTCTGGCAAGAATATATCTGATAAGTCATCTTGTAAGGATGCTGACTAGCACCATTAAGTTGTATCAAATGAAAGTCCACATCATCATGTGAGATAAGGCATTAATGGCTCATGAAAATACTCTCTAAGTGAGACCAGAGCAATATGGAGAAGACTTAAATAGGCAGGTCCTTCAGTGACAGAGTTATGTGTGTTAGATAAAGTCAGCTTGCAATTACACCAGCTGCTCGAAGCAGGGTCTACTAGCACTGGACATCTAACAACCCCTTGCATACCCAGTGACCAGATGTGGAGTAAGTGACTCCAGAATTCCACACCCTAATCAGGCGGCACATCCCTGCATGATTGACAGTGACCAGAACACCTGGAACAAACAGCTTAAGCCTGCAGCAGGGACTCCCCAGCTTACCTCTCCCTCCAGAGCTAGAGCAGGACTCAATTCAGACACCTCTAAATCCCTACTGCAGAGATTGGACCAGAGAGGTGAACCACCAGAAAAGACTGCCAAACAACAAGGATAAACTCACCTCTGCTAATAGAAGGAACAGCTCAACACATCCCACATCCATGAAAGCCTAAAAACACAGAGGCCACAAACTGTCATACTCACACCTCTGAGGTGAATCCCCTTAACAGAAGCAACAAACAGACCCTAGAAATCAACACCTGAAACCCACCAATGACACCATTACAGTGGGCAGAAGAAGCCCTAGAATAATTGCAACTCAGTACAAGATACTATTCACAGAGAGAAAATAAAAATAAGAAACCTATAAATTGAGAGAAAGCTTGAAAGATCAGCAAAGACATAAACTTAAGAACAGGGAAATCATGAGAAGGAAAAATATCAAAGTAACAATGAGCTACCACAATCCCACAATAACAGAGTTCACCAAAACAAAATGGCAGAGATTACCAGAAGAACAATTCAGATCTTTAATAGTATAAATGATATAAGATTTCTGGAAAGAATGCAGAGACAGCTGGAAAAAAATAAAGGAACAAATAAACAGAATTTTATACCCTGAACAGAAATCAAAGAGAAGCCTAGAAGGAAGTGAAAGATGCAATAATTGAAGTGAAGACATCAATACAAACTATAAACAGTAGATTAGACCAAGTGGAAAATAGAATATCATTCTTAGAAGATGACCATTCCAAAAATGAATCCATAGTAAATAATTTAGAAATTTTTTTCTAAATTGACAGCATGAATTGGACATCGACGAGATCTGGGCCAATTTTAAAAGAGCCAACTTAAGAATAGAAAAGGGATTAGAAGTTGAAATTAATGGAATAAAACATCTTTTCAAACAAGTATTGTCAGGGAATTTTCCAAACATAGAAAGAGAAGTTAATACACAAGTACAGGAAACATGTAGAACCCCCTCTAGACAACACCAAAGAAGAGGTTCACCATGCCACATAATAATCAAGTAGAGAAATGTAGAGGCTAAGGAGAGAATTCTAAAGGCAACAAAAGTAAAAGGCCAAGTGACATTTAGAGGCAAACCAATTAGAATCGCTCCAGACCTCTCATACCAAGTCATGAAAACCAAGAGTGTTTGGAGCAACATATTCCAAACTCTGAAAGAAAATAACTTGCAGCCAAGATTCTCCTATCCAGCAAAACTATCTCTTAAAATTGACAGGGAAATAAATACCTTCCATGACAAACAGAAACTGAAAGCATTTATGTCTTCCAAACCAGCACTAGAGAAAATACTCAAAGAGATTAACTACAAAGAAGAATTAACAAGTAAATGTCAGAACTAGAGAAACAATAATTTCCAAGAAGCAAACAATTAAGCAAAGACAAACAAACATTACCTCAAACGGAAGTCAAAACTCAAAATGTTAGGAATTAAAAATCATCTCTCAATAATCACACTGAATATAAATGGCTTCAACTCCCCAATAAAAAGACATCAGGTAGCAAAATGGATTAAAACTCAAAATCCATCTATATTCTGCCTGCAAGAAACACACCTTACAAGCAAAGATTCCCACAAACTAAAGGTGAAGGGCTGGAGTAAAGTAACCCATGCCAATGGAACTCAAAGACATGCAAGAGTAGCAACTAGGATATCAGATAAATAAGTCTTGAAGCCTAAGCTTATCAGAAGAGACAAAGCAGGTTGTTTTTTTTTTTTTTTTTTTTTTTTTTACTAATAAAAGGAACAATTCAGCATGAGGAAATAACAATTGTCAACATTTATGTCCCAAACATAGGCGCAGCCACTTTCATAAAACACTCTTCATGATGTAAAGTCACACATAGATCCCCATACAATAATACTGAAAGACTTCAATACTCCTTTCACATCACTAGACTGATCTTCAAAACAAAAGGTCAGTAAAGACACCTCAGACCTAAAGAATACCATAAACCAAATGGATCTATTAGACACATACAGAATATTTCACCCAACTATAGTTGAATTCACATTTTTCTCAGCTGCCCATGGAACCTTCTCCAAAATAGACACATTCTGGGCCACAAAGCGAGCACTGGAAAATTAAAAAAATGTAACATAATTCCCTGCATCTTTTCAGACCACAATGGAATGAAACTAGAAATCAACTCTAAGAAGCCCCAGAGTAACCATGTAAACACAATGAGACTGAACACCACATTGCTGAATGAGGACTGGATCATAGAAGAAGTAAGGGGAGAAATAAAAAATTCCTAGATGCCAATGAAAACAGATATAGCATATCATAAACCTCTGGGACACCTTGAAGGCAGTATTAAGAGGAAAATTTATAGCACTGAGTACCCACATAAGAATAGAAAATCACCAAATAAGTAACCTAATGACATAGCTCAAAGCCCTTTAAAACAAGAACAGTCTAACTCCAAAGCCAATAGAAAGTAGGAAATTATGAAAATCAGGGCAGAAACTAATGAGGTAGAGAATAAAAAAACAATACAGAAAATCAACAAAACCAAAAGGTGGTTCCTTGAGAAAAATAAACAAGATAGATAAACCATTAAGCCAACCTAACCAAAAGAAAGAATCAACCCAAATTACCAAAATAAGAGATGAAAAAGATGATATTACCACCGACAGTGTGGAAATCTAGAGGATCATCAGAAACTACTTTGAAAAACTATATTCCCAACAAAATGGAAAATCTAGAAGAAATTGACAAATTTCTAGACATATATAACCTTCCTAAGTTGAGTCAAGAAGATGTAGAAAACTTAAACCAACCAATAGCATTCAAAGAGACAGAAACAGCAGTAGAGTTTACCATATCTGGCTCAGGGCCAGATGGTTTTCCAAGTGAATTTTATAAAATCTTTATAGAAGAGCTAATCCCAATACTCCTCACATGATTCTGTGAAATAGAAAGACATGGGGCTCTGCCAAACACATTTTATGAAGCCGACATCACATTAATACCAAAGCCAAATGAAGACAGCTCAAGAAAAGAAAACTATAGGCCTATATTGGTGAGAAACCTAAATGCAAAACTGCTAAACAAAACACTAGCAATGTGCATTCAAAACCACATCAAGAAAATTATACACCATGGAAGACTGGTTCAACATATGGAAAACAATCCATGTAATTCACCACATAAACAGAATCAAAGACAAAAATCACATGATCACTTCAATTGATGCTAAAAAAGCATTTGATAAAATCCAACACCCATTCATGCTAAAAGCACTACAGAGAATCGGAATAGAAGGAACATACCTCAACATCATAAAGGCAATATACAATAGGCCCATAGCCAACATCATACTAAATGGGGAAAAACTACAAGAGTTCCCACTAAAAACAGAAAAAAGACAAGGATGTCCATTATCACCACTTCTGTTTAATATAATGCTTGAGTCTCTAGCCAGAGCAATAAGGCAAGTGAAGGAAATAAAAGGGGTACAAATAGGAAAAGAACTAAAACTATCCCCTTTTGCAGATGACATGATACTATACTTAGAAGACCCAACACAGGCAACCAAAAAACTTATAAAAATGATCAACAAATTTAGCAAAGTGTCTGTATACAAAATCAATCTTAAAAAATCAGAAGCATTCCTGTATGATAACCATTAATCCACTGAAAACGAAATCCAGAAACAATTCCACTCACAGAGCACCCCCAAAAATAAAATACTTAGGAATAAAACTAACTAAGGAGGTAAAAGAGCTCTATAAGGAAAACTATAAAAAGTTGAAAAAAGAAATCGATGAAGACCTTAGAAGATGAAAAGATCTTCCATGCTCTTGGATAGGCAGAATAACTATCATCAAAATGGCCATCCTCCCAAAAGTGATCTACAGATTCAATGAAATACCCATGAAATTAGCAAGGTCACTCCTCACAGACATAGAAAAATCAGTCATTAAATTCATTTGTAACAATAAAAAGCCCAGAATAGCCAAAGTAGTTCTTAGCAACAAGAACCATGCAGGAGGCATCACAATACCTGACTTCAAACTCTACTACAAAGCCACAGTAATAAAAACAGCATGGTATTGTCACAAAAACAGACACATAGACCAATGGAGCAGATTTTAACACTCAGAAACAAACCCACACACTTATAGTCAATTGATTTTTGACAAAGGAGCCAAAACTATACACTGGAAAACAGATAGCCTCTTTAACAAATGGTGTTGGCAAAACTTGTGAATCATATGCAGAAAAATGGAAACAAACCCCATTTTTCTCACCCTGCACAAGAATCAATTCAAGATGGATAAAAGACCTGGAAGTCAGGTCAGAGACCTTGCAGCTACTTCAAGAGGGCATAGGCCCAATACTTCAACACATAGGCTCAGGTAAAAACTTTCTCAACAAGACCCCAATGGCACAAGCAACTCAAAGGAAGATCAATACATGGGATTGCGTTAAACTGAAGAGCTTCTGTGCAGCAAAGGAAACTATCAAGAGCCTCAACAGAAATACAAATGGCCAATAAATGTATGAGGAAATGTTCAACATCATTAGCAATCAGAGAGATGCAAATCAAAACTATATTGAGATTTCATCTACCCCAATTAGAATGCCAATCATCAAAAACACAAACAACAACAAATGCTACTGAGGGTGTGGAGAAGTGGGAACCCTAATAAATTGTTGGTAGGATTGCAAACTAGTGCAACCACTTTGGAAAACAGTATGGAGGATCCTCAGACCAATGGGAATGAACCTACCATATGATCCAGCAATACCACTTCTGTATAACTACCCAAAGAATGGAAACCAAACTATCAGACTGATGCATGTGTATCTATGTTTATAGCTGCACAATTCACAATAGCCAAACTATGGAAACAGCCAAGATGTCCATTGACAGATGAATGTATTACAAAACTATGGGATATGTACACAATGGAATTTTACTCAGTCATAAAGAAGAACAAAATCATTTCATTTGCAGGGAAATGGGTAGAACTGGAAAACATTATGCTAAGTGAGATTAGTCAGTCACAAAAAGTAAAAAATTGTATTCTTTCCCAAATATGCAGAAACTAGGGAGAAAGTGGGAGATAAGAGGGACTCCAGATGAAGAAGGAAAACCTTAGATGTGCAAAGAAGTTGACTTAACTGAAGGTGATGGGGGGGCACCTTAATGCACAGGATGCACTTTCACAAACATATCAAAGTCAATCACTAAACTGAACTTGAGAAGGAGGGTGAGGGAGTGGGGTGAGAATTGGGGAAGGGTTAAATGAGAGATGTGTGCATGTATGCCTTTACCAGCTTGTACCTAACAAAGATGTATGATTACAATGTACCAGTAAAAAAATTTAAAAAGATAAAGTCAACTTGCAGGCATTCTTAATCATAAATTATTTTTCCGAAAACTAAACCCCTTTTTTGTCTAAAAGAATGGCCACCCTAACTCAGAAATCGTCCCAAATAAGAATTATTCTGGGTAAACACCAGGCAATGCATGTAGAATCCTTAGTATGAGGCCAGAACACAGTAAGCATTAGATATATTAAAAAGAGTAGTGGTCTGCCATGGTGTGAATGTATCCCCTAGAATTCATATGTTGGAAAATTAATATCCACTGTAGTTATGTTGGCCAGTGGGCCTGATGGGAGGTGTTTCTGTAACAGGGCTCCACCCTCACCAACAGATTAATGCCATTATAAAAAGGGATCATGGAAGTAGGTTCACTTTCTTGCCCTCTGTCTTTTCACTTTCCACCATGTGATGATGCAACAAGAAAACCCTTGCCAGATACTGGCTCCTTCATCTTGGACTTGCAAGACTTTAGAACTGTGAACTAATACATTTCTGTTTATTATAAATTACCCAGTCTCAGGTATTTTGTTCTAACAGCACAAAAATGGGTGAAGACACCTTAGAATCATTATTGTTTGCTATCATTTCCACTCCACATGTCTCAGGCATGAAAACAGAGCTACTATCAGAATGATAATAAAAAATTTAATAGATTATTACTTATACAAATGTTGATGTGGGAAAGTAAAGATTTTCAAGTGCGTATTTGAGAGTCAGAGAGTCACTAGCCCCTTTAACCTGATGTACTGGTGAGGGCAACTAAGTCGGAGCTTGCAGAAATTTATGAGATGCTGTGTGCAACTGGCTGCCAGTACAGGACCCCCAATGTGGAGGTTATGGAGAGGCCTGGGAAAACTCCTACACCCATTGAATTATGTCCCTCTTTGGAATTTGCTACTCTGCAGCTTATGGCCACATGCTTGGTAGAAGCACTGAGGTTGCTGTGGCTGTCAGAGCCAGGTGAACTACATGGGCAAGAAAGCAAGGCTGGTTGAGGCTCACCAGATGTTCTGCTTTGGCTTCCCCATTGTGCTTACTGCTCCAACCTGCACAAGCAGGGCTTCTGTTTTCCTCCCTTTCCTAAATCTTCTGGCCCTAACTTACAACTATATGGTGGAGATAATCCTGGGAAATGCAGCTGCCTATCATAGGCAAGAGAAACCAGCTGCTATGGAGATCAGTGTGGAGATTCCTTAGAAAGCTGGGAATTGACCCAGCATATGATCCAGATACTCATGAGTATCTTTCCAAAGGGACTGAAATCATAATATTATAGAAATACATGAGTATCTATGTTTATAGCAGCACAATTCATAATAGACAAACTATGTAACCAACCCAGGTATCCATCAACAGATGAATGGATTACAAAATTATGGGATATATACACAATGGATTATACTTAGCAATAAAGAACAAAATTATGTAATTTGCCGGAAAATGGATGAACCTGGAGAACATTATTTTAAGTGAGATTAGGCAGTCACAGAAAGTGAAGGTTCATATATTTTTTCTCATCTGTGGAAGCTGGGGAGTAATCAGGATACCAGAGGGACTTCAGATAATGGAGAAAAAATTCCAGTGGAGCCAGGGAGGTGGTCCTGGGGAGGGTAGTGGTGGTGGGGAGAATTAATGAAGGAAATACTTCCACTGATATTATGTATACATGTGAGAATACCAGTGTCAATCTCAGTATATTGTATGGGAAAGGGAGGGAGTGAGGAGGGAGCTGGGGGAAGTTTATCAAGTGCTGTGTGCATGTATGTCACTATCACATGTGGGACTATAATGATCCAATAAAAGGAAGAGAGAGAGAGAGAGAGAGAGAGAGAGAGAGAGAGAGAGAGAGAGAGACTGAGACTATATGAACATGAGTTTATGGGGTTTTCTTTCATTTGATAGTTTAGGATTCAGGTAAGCAACACAGAAATAGTAGCCTGATTTGCAAAGTAAAGAGAGGTAGCTAAATAAGGTAGGAAGTGCAATGAACTAGGTAGGGGTAGATAACCTTCTTTCTAATCTTCAAACCCATGAAGATGGGGAAATCCACTCATTTGAGGAAATGACCCTACACCTGGCTCAGATTCATTAAATTACAACCAACAGTCCTATTCATATTTCCCTAAGTAAAGACTGGAGCAAGGGTATTTATTAGAATATATCAGGAAGGATCGTAGGTTTGAGGGAACTGTGCGGTAATTTAGTGAGAACATGTTTCAAATTTAAAAAATAATAAAAAGGGCTGAAGGTGTAGCTTGGAAGTAGAATGCCCCTGGGTTCAAACCTCAATAGTGCACGTGCCCACGAGTGTGCACACAGACACACACACACACTCACAAAGATATGAGAGTATCTTATGGAAACCAAGTCAAATCGGCCTCATAAGGACTAGTCACAAAAACTGGAGTTACATTTTATAAAGGGAAGCAAATTTAACAATCCAAATTTTGGATTCTTGTCTATTTCTCTGTGTAAATATCAATTTCATAGATGTATATTCTCTGCACTTGCATGAAAATAGCAGGAAACAGTCACTTTGATTCTGGACCTCCATCTTCTCCTAGGTCTTGCACCATCAATCAACTGATTAGCACTTCAATGTGCCAATTCCAAACTCCCAGGGGGAGAGAATCTAATCGAATCATGGTCCCATCAGTAAGAGTTGGACAAAGGCAAGAATCTTACAGTATAAGCATGGAGTAAGGGGCCCAAAATTGAGAGAGGGATAATTCTTAAAGAAACAAGTGTGACCTGGAAAGATGTCCCAGAAGGTACCACTGTGGCCTGCCCTGCATATCTTATAGAGCACTTATGAGTTTCAAAGGTGATCATAGATGTGAAAGTGATTTGTAAATGCGAAAGCACTGGCAGGCAGAAAGTTATGTAGACTCCTTCCCTAGATAAGAGCTGTTATGAATTGCATGCAAATTTAAGTAAAAGTTGTCTGTCTTAGAAAAGTGACATCATACATGTGATCTGGAGTCAGACTTTACATTTCAAATGTGGCTCCACCGTTTACCATCTCTGTAACCTTAACAAGTTTCTTAACTTCATGAAGGCTTAATTCTTCAGAAGTAAAATGGAGGGAACAATAGAATCTCACAAGACTTTTGGGAGGCTTAAATGCAATAAAATATGCCAAGGACTTTGTTCAGACACAAAGTGATGATACTAACAGCATTATGCTATTTGCCTTGTATTGACAAGTGTTAAGTCCACTATAGCCTTTTACACTCATATTAATAGAGCACTCCAGGCTGCTCCATATTCAGTCTTTGACAAGATGTCATGTTCTTCAGGAAAATATATTTTGTCTTATTTTTCTAAGCATGAGACCTAGCCAGTAAATTACATGAGGGAATGTGATTGGGTGCCAAGAAAAAACAAACCCTTTGGGTTAGCTGTTGTGCTGAGAATGACATATGGAAGAAGTGAAAAGTATTCAATGTACTGTTTGACTTGAGAAATGCCATGGAGAGATTGCTTCAATGTCAAACTAGGCATAAGGGAACTGATTTTAACACTGAGGTTACTTCTGATGAAATCTAATTAATTCAGTTATCTTAAATCCAGCAGCCACATTTGGAGACTTGCTGTGCACATAGTCCTGTAAGGTAAGATTTCCATTTATTGAGTAACTACTAAGGTAACATGTTAGGTAACATGTTAAACATTAGCCATTTAATGAAATGTCAAATTTAAATTAAAATGCAGGATTATTTCAACGTAGGAGACAAATAAGACACAGTTCTTGCTCTCCAAAAAGCTCATTCTAACAGTCTGAACCAGAAGGTAGACACAAAATATACATCATGTACATTATGAGAAGTGTTTATAAATAGTAAAAACATACTTCTGTGGGCCCCAGATAAAAGAAAGAACACAATTGAACTGTTCAAATGTCATCTCACATGTTACCTTCTCAAAAAGACCTTTGTCCCAAACTGAAGCGGTCAATCTCCCTTCATTACAGTACTGTTTTGTTTTCCTCATAGTCATTAACACAACTGACAATTCTAAAAAAGTTAGAAAATTTTTTCTTCATTCATATAGATAGAAACACTTCTATGTTTTTTCTACATTTGATGGTTTGGGATCTAAATGAGCAACCTAGAGAATAGTGGCCTTGGATTGCAATGTTTAGAGAACTAGCTTATTAGAGTGAATAAGAAGTAGGAAATCCTCTTCATTCTAGCCTCCATATCAATGAGAATAGGGAAAGTCACTCCTTTCCCTGGTCCTAACTCACTCTATGCCATAGTCCTGATTCACACTTAATAGGTAAACTCTACAAGGCAAGAAAACATAATCTATTTTGTTTGCTGATATTTCTTCAGGGCCTATCACAGTGCTCTTCACTTAAGAGGTGCCCAATAAATGTCTGTTTAATGAATAAACATTTAGTTGATAGGACCAGAGGAGACTTCATAAAAATCCATTTGAATGGTATCTTGAGCAAATAATGATTACAAAAGCATGGGTTGGAGTAGAAGGGTAGTTATGGCAGACAGTAACAGAATGAACAAAAGCCCAGAGCTGGATGTCTCAATTCTTAAGGAAATTGGAGTGAAAGAACACACACATCTTGGAATAACATATGAGCATGCATGTTCATTTAAAGAAAATGTGATCCAAGTAGGTCATGGTTGAAAGCATGGCCAAATTTGTTGTCAGGAACTCACTGGCTCAATGGACAGATTGTTCCTCTGTGGAGGACTCACACAGGAACCCACCAGCCACGAGGCTGCTGTGCAAAATGCATGGGCTCTCTCAGGGAACAAAATCTTCTTGATAGACTGTATTCTTTTACTTAGTGCTTGTAGCAGATGATATTAATCCTCATTATCTAGTGCCTATGCACATTTATGTGGCTCATGTGGCTAATTCTGTGTGTGTGTGTGTATGTGTGTGTGTGTGTGTGTGTGTGTGTGTGTGTGTGTGTATGTGGTACCAGAGATTGAACCCAGGGACAGTCTACCTCTGAGCTACACCCTCAGACCTATTTTTTATTCTTTATTTTTGAAAGAGTCTCATTAAGTTGCAGAGGGCCTCACTAAGTAGCTGAGGCTGGCTGCAAATGTGCAATCTTTCTGTCTCAACCTCCCAAGTACGGGATTACAAGCGTGCACCACCATGCTCCACTTCATGTGGCTAATTCTTGACTCTAATGGATCTGTTTCTTCTGGTCCATGGCAATGAAGAAGGGGAACCCTTTCTCTATGCTCTTTTTTTTTCCTGTATCTTACCTACACAGCCAAGAGCAAAAGGTTCCAAAATGGTAAAATAGCAAGATGGAAATAGCCTGGGCTCCTGAGTCACTACCTGGAGGAGAGTCATTCAGCAAAGTCTCCAATCTACACCAGACTGATGCAAATAAAATACATATGCCTCACTTATATGAGGATTGTTGTTGTAAGCAGGAGACATGGGAGTATTTATTTTATTGTAGTTAGACGAGATCAGCCATCTTGACTAATGTTCTATCTATTTAAAAACTACTTTTATCTTTCTTGTGGGGGAGAAGGCAAACTCAGCTTTGGTTAAGTCTCTCTCTCTCTCTCTCTCTCTCTCTCTCTCTCTCTCTCTCTCTCTCTCTCTCTCCCCCTTTCCCCTTCTCTCTCTATTTATATATATTCAAGCTTAGCACACTATAACTTAACCTTAGTAATATAATATTGATTTGATCACCATTTTACCATAATTGTAGAGTCAATAGGCTTCTATTAAGGAAATGTAAAACATTTAATATTTTAAGATTTACAGAGTCTGATTGGACAAAATCTGTCAAATTTCCCTGCATTTTAAACCATTTCTCCCCATGATGTCTATATTGACTCTGATTCTAATTTCTGGTAAATACAAATAATTCAATCCCATTGAATTATGATTTTTATTGGAGGGAGAGGTGAAAAGTCAGGCAGAACATGGATTTATATACAATTCTGGTGGGTGGGACTCCCTGCTACTCCACCAGAAAATTCTGTGAAGAACAATTTCCTGGGATGCCTCAGATCTAGTGCTCTCGGGAATGCAGTAACCATAGAATGGTGCCTCTTAGAGTTGTATAGCTTGGTGGCTCTGTGAGAAGTGTAGCAAAAATTCAAAATCCACAGGGATTTTAAATAGCAGTCCTTCAAACATAAAGGAATCAAATTAGACTATGGACACTGAGTTGAATAAGCGTGTGTAAACTCTCTCCAGTGTCAATCCAAGTGAAGGGGATCTAGAGAAAAAGGCTGATTAATGCACATACTGGAGTATCATCATCTATAATGGAATGACATCTGACCCCAGATTGTAGGACTCGTTTCCAGTGTGTGCCTTTGCATGCACATTTGACATGACTTCCAAATAACTGGTGAAATTGTTCTAGCTATTGGTTCAATAATTGTCTAAGCATTTAACCTTGAATTTAGAGATAAAATCAGATGACTATAAAAATTTACATTCACTTAAGGTTCAGCTATTCTCCTAGGAGTTTTAAGGAAGCAAAGTTTGAAACCCCAAGGTCTGAAGTTCCTTCTAGTATGAATTTTTCAGAGTGTACGTCATATCCGTGTTCACTACGAAAACTTAGACAAAATAGAAAAGCAAAAGAATTAGAAAGAATAGACACTCAAGATTCTAGGGTTACTTCTGATGATATCTAGTTCTCTTAAATCTAGTGGCCATATTTGAACACTTACTTTGCACACATGTCGCATAAAGTAAGATTTCCATTTATTGGGTAACTACTAAGGACCATGTAACTACTAAGTCATCCCATGCTAACTACTGAGGACATTTATAACAGATTATATTAAGAATAGAATTTGTAAGTTTTATTTTTCTTTTTATAATATATACTTTGCTTTCCCTCAACCCTTAAAAATCTTTTGTCAAAAAAAAACATGAACAACAAATGCTGGCGAAGGTGTGGAGAAGTGGGAACCCTAATACATTGTTGGTGGGATTGCAAATTAGTGCAACCACTTTGGAAAACAGTATGGAGGATCTTCAGATGAATGGAAATGAACGTACCATATGATCCAACAATACCACTTCTGGGTATCTACCCAAAAGAATGGAAAACAAACTATCAGACTGACACATGTGTATCTATGTTTACAGCTGTACAATTCACAATTGCCAAACTATGGAAACAGCCAAGATGTCCATCAACAGATGAATAGTTTACAAAACTATGGGATATGTACACAATGGAATTTTACTCAGCCATAAAGAAGAACAAAATCATGTTATTTGCAGGAAAATGGGTGCAACTGGAAAACATTATGTTAAGTGAGATTAGTCAGTCACAAAGAGTTAAAAAGCATATGTTCTCCCTAATATGCAGATACTAGGGAGAAGATGGGGCATAAGAGGATCTCCAGATGAAAAAGGAGAAACCCTCGATAAGCAAAGAAGTTGACTTAACTGAAGGGGATGGACTGGGAGAGGGGAAGAGGGGGGACACCCTAATGCACATGATGTATTTTCACAAATATATCAAGGTCAATCACTAAACTGAACTTGAGAAGGAGGGAGGTCGAGGGAGTGGGGTGGGAATTGGGGAAGGGGTTAAATGAGAAGTGTGTGCATATATGCCTTTATCAGCTTGTACCTAACAAAGATGTATGATTACAATGCACCAATTATTATAAAAAATAAATAAATAAAAAGAAAAAAAGAATACCAAGTTGCTTTGAAAGTTTGGAAAAAAAAATCTTTTGTCAATGTTTTTAAAGCCTGCATAATTTTCCATGTTATAACTGTATCAACATTCATTTTATACACCTCTCTTATTACTGCATAGATTTTGCTAAATGTACTTCATTCACTGTTAGTTTATTATATGTAAAGTTTACATGTGTATATTTTTTATGTTTCCAATTGCTTCCCTAGAGTCTCTTTCTAGAAGTGAGAACATTGACTCAGAACATATAGTACTTTCCAAAATACATTTTAGGCATACTAATAAATTTCTGAATATGAAATTATAGATTATAACCTATGCTCTATCTACCAAAAGACACTCACTGCTAATGTTAGCCCTTTTAATTAATAACAGATTTCTTTTTATATGTAAATATAGAAAGTATTAGTGCTGATTACCTTTGTATAAAATGTTCCTAGCTCCCGAACCCCTGGGTTTGGGACAGGGGGAGGACTGGGATATTCCCATGAAGGAGAGGGGGGCCAGTGGGCTATGAGGGCTGTGTTCAAAGCAGTCTGCCTCAAGACAGCCCTTGCTTACTCCATACTTGACATCCTCCTCTGAAAGCCTCATTAGAAAGGGCCTGTCACTTCATTTCCAAATGAATTCTGCCCAACGGGACTGGCCTCTCTCCAAGATACCATCAACTCCACAGAAATCAATGTCGTGGCGGTTGCCCAATCCAAGAATAATCACTTTAAAGGCCCTTTGAATATATAAAATCAATAAGAAAGCCATTCATTGCAATCTGTGTAATTAAATCGCTCCCAAGTACCCTCATTTTTTTCCCTTTAAATGATTGTGATAAGCCCTAAACTGACAGTCTCCTCAGGATGCCTCATCCGAGGTCCAGAAAGCCCAGGGCTTCATTTGGATTCCTCTTGTTCCTGTGATCAAGGTATCTGACCACAGAGAAGCACCTATGAGGAAAGAGGCCAGGTAGGACCCAAGTTCCCTATTCCACGAGCAGCAGCTCTGTGTCTGGTGGGGCAGCTGGTCCTTAAAGTCAGTCACTGACCAATGGGGCAAGACCCCCATAATCTCCACCAGACAGTGGCTGGTGCACACACAAGGGGTGTGGCTGGTGGCCGGCTCCTCTGGTCAGTCGGGGGTTGGAATACACCATCACACATCCTATATGTGAGTGCTGAGGTGAGACAGGAACGGACTAAAATGAAGTGTCCTTGGTGTAAGAAGGGGTAGGAAGGAGCACAAAAGCAAGCAGGAAGTGAGAGCAAAAGTCTCCCTTGCCAGAAACGCAGAAGCCATTGAGCCATGCGGGGGAGCAGGACACACCACAGGAAGCGAGTGCAGTTGTGCTATAGTTTGGACCTGAAGTGTCCCTAAAAGGTTCATGTGGTAAAGGCTGGCTCCCCAGCATGGCACTATTGGGGAGTGGATGAGCTTTAGGATTTAGGGCCTAGTGGGAGGTCTTTAGGTTATTGGGATTTGCCCTTAGAGAGGATTCTGGGACCCCACTCCTTTTCTCTTCCTTTCTTTCATTTCCCTGCCATGAGTGAGCCACTTTGCTTCTCCACATAATGTCAGGATGTGCTGTTTCACCACAGGCCTAAAAGCAATGGGACCAACTGGTTATGGACTGGGCTTGAGTCTCAAATTTGAGCCAGAATGAACCCTTCATCTTTATAAATTGATTATCTCAGATGTTTGTTACAGTGATGGGAAGATGACTAATACAAGGGACGAAAGAAATCTTTAGGGAGAAGTCTTTATGCACTATGCAAAAATATGGGGGTAGGTGGTTCTGCTTCTCATAACTTAATTTAATTAATTATTTCAAACCACCATTCCTACTGAGAATACAAGAAAATGGAAGGAAGGTACATAAGTTTGTGTGTGTGTGCATGTGTGTTTTAGCAAGTCCTTATATACTTCAAAATTAAGAAACATTGCTGTATATATACCATGAATCAATAAGGAAGTTATGATGAAAATTAAAAATTATTTGAACAAAAAGTAAGCAACATAAATATCAGAATTTTAAGATGAAGCTAAATTCATGGTCAGAGAGATATTTATGGCCTAAAATACATGTAAGTTTAATAAAATGTAGAGTATAAAATCAGTTAAACAATAATAAAACACATTCTCAAAAGATTAGAAAAAGCAAATAAATCCAGAATAAAAGGAAATAGAGATATGATAGGAAATCAACAAAATAGATAAACAATGAAAAACAAAATAGAAATAGAAAAGAACTTTCTAAATATCACCAATTGTATTCATATATTTAAAGACACAACATTTGATGCCTGCTATACCTACATCAATTCCACATTATAGTAGAAGTTCTGATCTGTGTAACAGTGCAGGGGAAAAAATTATGTGTAAGGACTAGACAGTAAAAAGTAGAATTATTTTTCGTGGATGTGATTTTTTTTCCTGTGATACTGGGGATTGAACTCTTGTGTTCTACCTCCAACCTACATCCCCAGCCTTATTTTATTTTTATTTTGAAATAAAGTCTCAAAAGGTTGCTGAGACTCTCACTACTTACTGAAGCTGCCCTTGAACCTGCAATCCTCCTGTTTCAGCCTCCCAAGTACTGGGATTACACCTGGCTATGGATGTGATCTTATACATAGACATAAGAAATTAGCAAGGTTGTTACATAAAAGGTTAATGTGTAAATCCAATTGTATTTTTAAATACCAGCAAAAATCAATTTATAAACTCAGTTTAGAAAGATACTATTCATGGCACGTAAGGTTTAATTTATGCTGTGCTTCTGAGGGTGGGCTAGATTTAGTGGCTGATATGTATGTATGTATGTACTGGGGATTGTATCCAGGGGCATCTATATCTGAGTTATACCTCCAGCCCTATTTTTAATTTTAAAACAGGGTCTCACTAAGTTGCTGAGACAGGCCTCCAACCTATGATACTCCTCTCTTCGTCTCCCAAGTGCTAGGATTACAGGCATGTGCTACCACACTTAGCTGCCCTAAGCATCTTATCATCAAAAATATTGTCTTGAAAATTCATAACTTAAGAATTATTCTTTTTGGGACTCCTCCTCCTCATGTGTGTGTGTTGGGGGGGCTTGTCTTCTATCTTTCTCTAACTTAAAATAAACTTTCATATTTCAAAAAAATCCATAACTTAAGAATTATTTATGTCAATTACAAGCCTCATTTATTACTTAGGGCAAATACGTGTTTTTATACTCAAGAAGCTTTTCTTATGGGAATTTATTTCCTTTTTCTAGTGCTGGAACATTATGACATTACAAACAGACTCCTGGTATACCACCTTTTTTTTTTTTTTGTACTGGGGATTGAACCCAGGGGCATTCTACCTCTGAGCTGCACACCCCTTCCAATGGTTCATATTTAAATAGAAATAAAAGAAAAATAATGAGTCTACAGGGAAGAAACCTGACAAACACCCTCTCCACCAAGTGAAGGCTAAGAAATGAACATCGACACTAAGAATACATACTTACTAAGTGCAAATTTCCTCAGGTTTGATCCATACAATAGAAAGAGGACATTGCTGGAAATGGTAATGAGATCTAAATAGAGTCTGGAGTTTAGTTAATACTAGTGTGTAAAACAAATAAAAAAGCCAGCATTCCTAGTAAACAGCCAAAATAGAAAGAAAGATGACATTCATTAAGGCCAACTTTCCATCCATTTGATTCCCTCAACATCACTACTGAGAGGTTCCCTGACACGAAGTTGCCTTCTTATAGCAAGAAGGTCACTGCTTATAAGTGGTTGGTCATTAGGAAGTTCTTCCCTATGTTTTTCTAATGAGCACATAAAGCTTGGCTCCAAGAAGACAACACCAGTTTCCTGCAATCTCCTAGATAGAGGAGTCTTTCCCAAGACTGTCTCAATCTCCCTCATAATCCTTTCCCTTATAGATAGCTCAGGAGCTTTGGGATTAGGAACTTATGATGGCCAGGGTGAGTGTGGGGCATGACCTTTGTTAAGACAGCTGCCAGGGTCACTCAAGTGACTTTGTGGAATGTCTAAGCATGCATATGCAATTTGAGTTGCATTCTCTTTATCCTGAAAGCTTGTAGTGCTTTGTTTGCTGTCAGGAACATTTTGAATAGCAGCTGAACTAAACAATGTGGAAAGAAGGTCGGATTGGAGGATTATTTATTCTTTGATTTTTATCTTCAAGTTTTTCTTAATTCCAGTGTCTTAAAAGGATTTTTCAAAGAAGCAATTGTGGCACATACCTTAAGGAAAAATGATCTGATGAGATGCTATAATTAATATCTCATAAGTAGTGACATTGTGGTTGACATAGGTCTTGAAAATGGATGTACTTTGTCTTGAAATAATTGCATACAAATTAGTACTCTATGGGATGTATGTCTGTCCCATGTGTGCTTGAAATTCTTAGAGGAACAACTGAAAAGTGTCCTTAAAGACTCAACTATTTCCCTTTACAGGAGAAAGAGCAAGGATCTAGAAAATGGAGGGGGCATCTTCCTTGGGTCACACAGTGAATTACTAATACACCTGGTACTAACATTCATTTCCTGTCATTCCTAGTTCATGGTCCATTCTGAGTGGCCTCTAGATACAACAGAAAATACTAGCTTCTAGTTCTTATCTATAAATAAATAAAATAAATAGCTAAAAATAAATAGCTACTGCCAGGAATGACAAAGGAAAACATTCCCTCTCATCCTAATCCTTTTTCTTTATGGCCTAAGATTGATCTTGTTTGTCATAGCATAGGTCTTAGCTAGATCTGGCAAATCAAACAAAATGAAAATATTAAAATCGATAAACAGAACTTTAAGAGTTAAAGTTCTCATTTTATAAAAGTGTGTGATTACAATTTTATAAATTGTATTATGTATAATTCTATAGTTTTAGAAATTATATAATTATTTATAAATGTTGATAGTGATTATCTAAGAATTATAGTCTCTACCACTTAATGAGCTTTTCTTATATGCCATTTGGTATATAATCCCCCAATGAATCTGTGAAGTGACTATTAATTCCTCCACTTTCCACAGAGTCATTTAATCCTAGATCAGAATTTGTGCTCTCTCACATTACTTACCACCCTCAGCCCCAGTTTCTTCATCTCTCCAGTGGAGGTGACACCTGCTGTATGATGCATGCGGAGCACAGCATAATTCTTGGCACAGAGTGTCTAACGTATGGCAATTATTATTTACATGGTTATCAGGAACTTGAATCCTTAGAGGAAAAAGATAAGTTGTTCACAGTCAGACAGAACTGGAATTTGAAGCCTGACATTGGTATAGACAATTCATCTCTGGCATCAGTCTATATTCTACACAAACACACGTAGTAAAATAGAGACTTTGTGTGTGTAAACTGAGCCCCTAAAACCTCAGCAGTGGTTTTATGAGCTCTTCGATGACCCAGTCTCTTTCTACTGTTCTGCCTCATGGGTGCTTGGCTCCATCCTCAAGGTAGCCTCATGATCACATCCTAGATGGTCACTGCACCATCACCAGGTGCAAAAAGGCAAGAGGAGAAAGGAGTAAAGGTGAAGAGTAAAAGATGTCTCTTAGATGGCTTCTTAGCCTTTAGGTTCAAATGCACAGCCTGTCTTTGTGCTTTCTGCCAGGTAGTAATTCAGGATCATTTTTCCTGATGTGTGGAATTAGGACTAGTAAAAATAAACTGAGAGTTAAGAAAACAGGCTTCTTAGCTCACTCTGCCTACCAAGTAGGACAGGCTTTCTCCCATGCCTCAGTTTTCTTGCCTGTGTATTAAGAGACAGATCATGTGGAGCATGATCTGTGCTGTGGTCACTTCTATATAGCAAACCTTCCTGGCATCCTCAAAAGAGAGAAGGACAAGAGTGTTCTCTTGACCAGGTAGCCATCTGAGGCACAAAGCAGAATATCATTGCTAAAACCACAAACTGGTTCTTGGCTCTCATTGTGCACAACAAATCCCTGCCTCGTTCTGAGCAATGATGCCAGGGAAACAGAGTTCTCTCTGAGGCTTCTTCTATACTCTTCTCTCCACTTCATTACTTCTATGCTGATATGCTTTATTTCTTGAAGCCAGTGGCCTAAGGCCCCTGTGTTCTGCACATTTCTGAGTCCTACAATTCTCTAGTCCTTTCTTCTATTCCTACAACTGCCCACCTCCCCATTCCCACCCCCAGTTCTCCGACAGGATTTATGCCACGAATAACTCATGCCTAAGCATTCAGATCCTAACATGACTGTTCTTAGCTATACATTATACATCAGACAATAACAGCATTTTCATCTGTTATACATATTTGCTAAGAAGCAAATTATGTCTGACTAATCCATTATATTCATGCAAATGGGGCTTCTATATTTTTCATTTGCTTATTTCTACATGTAGGACGTGGTATATATTATGAGTCCTACTTATTTACTGAAACATGAAATATTGGGATTATTCTCTTTGCATTTATAGCAACCACATTCATAGGCTGCATCTTCCCCTGAGAATAGATATCCTTTTGAGGAGTTACTGTTATTACCAACTTCTTGTCTGCCATCCCTTATATTGACACCCTCATAGAATGAATCTGAGGTGGCTTCTCAGTAGATAAAGCGGCCCTCACATGATTCTTTGCATTCCATTTCAGTATCGCAGCCCTAGTAATAGTTCACTCATTATGCCTCCACTGAACAGGATCTAACAACCCATCAGGAATAAATTCTGACACAGACAAAATTCTATTTCACCCATATTAAAGAGGCCTACTCTTATTTATTTTTCTTCTTATAATGCTAGTATTATTCTTCCCAGACCTACTAGGATTTTAGACAACTATATACCTCCCAACCCCCTCAGCACTCTTCCCCACATTAAACATTAAACCAGAATAATACTTCCTATTTGCTTATGCCATCTTACACTCAACTCCCAATAAACTAGGAGGAGCATTAGCCCTAGTGTTTCCAATCCTGATTTTAGCACTACTCCCACTGCTACAATTCTCCAAATAACGCAGTATATTTTGCCCTCTAAGCCAATGTCTATACTGAACCCTCACAGCTGACCTATTCACCCTAACATGAATCAGAGGCCAACCAGATGAACATCATTTTATCATCATTGGCCACCTAGCATCTGTCCTATACTTCTCAACTACTCTCTTCCTACTACCTAAATTTAGCTTACTTGAAAAAAAATACTTCTTAAATAAAGAGCCCTAGTAGTATAACACGTTACTTTGGTTTTGAAAACCAAAAATGAAAAACTTATTTTCCTAGGACAATCAAGGAAGAAGCTTCAGCTCCACCATCAGCCCCAAAAGCCAAAGTTCTATTTAAAATATTCCCTGACTCATACTCCATGGACCTATAAAACTTAAATTTAAGTGCTATGTCAGTATATATGAAAAATACAATAAAAAATTAAAAATTACATCCTATGTATGTTGTGTATTCAATACTCACCCCATTAATAATGTACTAGTACATTAAATGTAAATATTACATTATATATTATGCTTAATCCACATTAGGTAATATACCCATGCTTATAATCATGTCCATTAAATCAAGATGTACATATGTTATAACACACATAACTCATTTACAACACATATATGATCTAGTATATTAAACTGTTAATTTTTCATAAGACATAAAATTATTAATCTGACATAGGACATAATATTTATTGATCGTACATAGCACATACAAATCATGATTATTTCTCTTTCAAATGTGTAGTATCTCCAAATGTGGTCCCTTAATCTACCATCCTATGTGAAATCAGCAACCCACCTGGGAAGTGTGCCTCTTCTTGTTCTGGCCCATGAACATTGGGGTTTTTATACTGAAACTGTACCTGGAATCTAATTCTTACCTCAGGGCCAGGAACATAAGATTCCCCACTCATTTTCCCTTAAATAAGACATCTCGATGGATCAATGACTAATCAGCACATGATCACTCGTAATTCTGATGTCATGCATTTGGTAGTTTTTAATTTTTAGGGTACCTTACTCAGCATAGCCATAAAGTCTTGGACTTAGTCAATTGCTTTGTAGCTGAACCTTAAGTAAATAATCTTTACCCACATAATAAAAACCATAAGGTGCTAATTCATCTATGATTGTTTGACATAAAATATTTTAATACACACCTATGCAGAAACGGAAGCAGCTACCTTGCAAATGTACACGTATACATACATATATATGAGCACGTATGTATACATACACGTACATGTGCACATGCACATATATACGTATGTACCTACACATATGTCCACACATACACACGTACACATAAGTACATATGTATGTTCACGTATATGTACATGCATAATTCAATGCATGAAAGTTTTAATCCACAAAAACCCCCTACCCTCCATTTCCTTTACCATTAATATTCATAACTTACCAGCATGAATTATGAGTTTTATTTTCCTTGCCAAATCCCCAAAGCAAGAATATTACTCAGGCTAATAAAGGATCATTTAATAATAACCAACTATATTAACATTTTCAGCCCAACTCTCAATTAGGATATCCCAAAAAATGTAAATTTTTATTAAATTTTAGGCTTAATGAATTAAAAACATCCCTATTTTTATTATATGGTTACTTACTAGTCCCCAACACTTAATTTCAGCTATGTCCCTGTGTTTGGGGAGTAGGATTTTTTTTTCCTGAAATTTTTACAGCATTAACTATAACTCCAATTATATTAACCTTTTCAGCCCAATTCTTAATAAAGATACTCTTGCCTCTTACATCTACTAATCTTCAACCTCATCACCAACTGTTAACGTAGCTTAATATTAAAGCCAAGCACGGAAAATGCTTAGATGGGTGCTTTTAACCCAGTAAACACAAAGGTTTGGTCCTAGCCTTATTACTCTATAGCAAGATTACACATGCAAGCATCTATGTCCCTGTGAGAATGCCCTTTATGTCATAAATGACTCAAAGGAACAGATACCAAGTGCACTTTACCTTATCTCAAAACACCTTCTAAACCACACCCTCATGGGATATAGCAGTGATTAAAATTAAGTCATAAACAAAAGTTTGACTAAGCTATGCTGTACCTAGGGTTGGTAAATTTTGTGCCAGCCAACATGGTCATATGATTAACTCAAATTAATAAGCTTTGGAGTAAAGAGTGTTTTAGATTCACAACCTGGTAAGGTTAAATTTTGACTAAGCCATAAAATAAAAGTCCTAGTCAGAAAAAAAAAAAAATAAGAAACAAACAAACAAAAAAAAATCCAAAATATCAACTGGGCCTGGTGATAGCTGGTTACCCAGATCTGAATCTTAGTTCAACCTTAAATTTACCTAAATAATGCGCAAAAGTCACCTTGCCATTGATCTGAATACACATAGATAATATCCAAACTGGGATTAGATATCCCACTATGCTTAGCACTACGCATAAACTTTTATTAACACAACTGTTCACCAGAATACTACAAGCAAGCTCAAAACTCAAAAGATTTGGCAGTGCTTTATATCCCCCTAGAGGAGCCTGTTCTATAATCAATAAACCTAGATAGACCTCACCACTTCTTGCCACCACAGCTTATATACCGCCATCTTCAGCAAACCTTAACAAGGAATTAAAGTAAGCACAAGTACAAACACAAAAATGTTGTATCAAGGTATAGCCTATGAAGTGGAAAGAAATGGGCTACATTTCCTTTCCCAAATATATTTCTACAATAACTTTTATGAAATCTAAAAGTAGAAGGAGGATTTAGCAGTAAGCTATGCATAGAGAGCCTAGCTAAATAGGGCATGAAGCATACACATGTACCACCCATCACCCTCCTTAAGCACTAAAAACATAAATCTATAATTCAACTTACAGATATTGTAAGAGGAGATAAGTCATAACATGGTATGCATATTGGAAAGTGTGCTTACCATGGAATAATCAAGATGTAGCTTAAATTAAAGCACTGGCTTACACCCAAAGATTTTACTTACCTAAACATTTTGAACTAAATCTAGCCCATTTAATTTTAATTCGACTACCACATATAAAATAAATTAAACCATTTAACTCAATAAAAGTATAGGAGATAGAAATTATAACATGGCGCCATAGAGATAGTACCACAAGGGAAAGATGAAAGATTACTTAAAGTATAAGAAAGCAAAGATTTAAACATTTACCTTTTGCATAATGAATTAATCAGAAACAACATAAAGAATTAAAGTTAAATATTCTGAAACCAGATGAGCTACCTCCAATAGCCATTTAGGACCAACCCATCTATGTAGCAAAATAGTGGGAAGACTTGTAGGTAGAGGTGAAAAACCAACCAAGCCTGGTGATAGCTGGTTACCCAGATATGAATCTTAGTTCAACTTTAAATTTACCTAAAGAATTCCCAACTCATAATGTAAATTTTAAATTTAATCTAAATAGGGACAGCTCTTTAGACAAGGAAATAACCTGAAATAGTGAATAAACGCAATGTAATTCTGCAGTTGGTCTAAAAGCAGCCATCAATTAAGAAAGTGTTCTAGCTCTACACTAAAAATATTTCAATCCATAACTTTTTACTCAACTCCCATTCGCCCCACTGTGTTAATCTATTATCACATAAGGCCTTATGCCCTCCTACAACTTATTGTGAGCACCATAAAACTGTTTATAAAAGAATCTTTTGACCTTTATATTCATCAATAAGCCTATTAACTATTGCATCTACACTAACCCTTACCCTAGCATTCATGATATGAATTCCACTCCCCATACTGCAACAATTAATCAACATGAACATAGGAATAATCTTTATTTTAGCCCCATCAAGCCTTGCCATCTACTCTATTTTATGATCAGAATAAGCATCTAATTCTAAATATTCTGTTATTGAAGCCCTACAAGCTATAGCCCAAACAATTTCATATGAAGTAACCCTAGCCATTATTCTACTACTAGTCCTTGTATATAAAATGGATCTTTTACTTTATCTATACTCACACATACAAGAGCCCATCTCTCTTATTTTACCAATATGATCACTAACAATGATATGATTTATTTTCAACCTAGCTGAAACTAACCTAGGCCCCTTCGATCTAACTAAAAAAGAATCAGAACTTATGTCAGGATTTAATGTTAAATATGCAGCAGGACCATTTGCCCTATTCTTTATAGCAGAGTATACTAACATTATTATAATAAACATCCTTACCTTTGCTCTTTTCCTCGGGATCTTTAATGATATTTATCACCCTGAAATCTTCACACTTAATTTTATTATTAAAACTCTAATCCTTACCTCCACATTTTTATGAATCTGAATATCTTATCCATGATCCCAGTATGATCACCTCATGTACCTATTATGAAAAATTTTTCTACCACTAACACTGGCTTTATATGACATATTACTGAGTTGTTTCATAACAGCTCAGTGTGACTCTCAAGGAGCAAAGGAGACAAAAGAACATTCTAAAATATCCTTCTAAGTGGCTGCCATTGCATGATTGCCACCTTCCCTATAAACTCTCATTTAAGATTTGTGATAATATCTCTACTGTGTGGGAGAGAAAGCAGAGGTGTAGAGAAGGTAAATAAGGTCATAGAGTGAGTGTGGAGCTAAAGCCAAAATTCAAATCCAAGTTCATCTGGCTCCCAAGTTCATGAAATATTTGCAACTTCACTTCAGAAAATATGTGTATTTTACTCAGCCCTCCCAATGGTAGACTTTCTGGCTCTATCTCAAGCTGGAAACATGGAACATTTTGTGCTCAAGGCCATTTTTGTACCCCAAGGTCATCCATTGTCTTCGTTAAGTTCTACAGTGATATTTTGTGACAATATATTAGCCTCATTTATTTTTCAGAGTCACACTGAGGTTTATAAGCTTTCTTTACTTGCTGGTGCTGGTCAGGGAATGCCCAGGACATCTATGCCAGCTGGCATGGCAGCCTGGCTGTCACTTCTGCATTCTAAAGAGGACTTTTGCTCTCCCCACACAGGGACAGGTGCCTCGAGCTGGTGCCAGGAGAATGCTGTCAGGTCTCTGCGCTGTGCTGTGCTGTGCTGCCTGCTGCAAAACTCACCTGGATTTATTGCCCCTTGAAAAGGATCTTTTTCACCCTTCTGCAAAAAGACAGAGTGAGAACTAGTTTTCTAACAAAGGAACATGAATAAATGTACCAAGAAATAATTTCAAAGAGAGAGAAGGAATCAATAACCCTGAAGAAAAGCAGCCTGAATGTGACACCTGGAAACACATTTTTCACCAGCAGTGTTGTCACTCTAGTCTAAAGAATAACCAATGAAAAAATCTCTGCCTGGGGCTGCTTCAAACAGATAATTACAGAGAAATTATTAGATGAGTTCAGGTCTCTGAAATGTGTTTGGCAGAACACTGATTTTAAAAAGATGATTAAAAGGTCTTCTGCAGGGAAAAATAGTCTGTAGTCAAAACAATTTGGAAAAATCTAGGTTAGACAAAATTAACTGGCTTTCTTTACTGAAGATTTTCAAGGGTGTTTAATATGCTAATGAACATTATGAATTTGCAAGAAAAGCTGTAGAATGCAGAATTTTCTAGACTTCATAACCTTCCTTGACCTTCATAAACTAGGTCCTATCTGTTATTCTCTATCATCAAACATGCTCATTTCCTCCCTAAACTCACTGTACTTTGGGGTAGGGTTAGATTTATTTCCTGGTTTATTGGTATGTGGATCTTCATGACTGGACTGGGTGACTTCTAGAAGGTTGTGACCAGGGCAGTCTCCTTCACTCATGTCCCCAGAGTCCATGGCTGAGTCTGATACACAGAAGCTACTGCATAAACTGGTTTTATAGATGGCTTTCTTTCTATTTAAGTTTGTTCCATGTAAAACAGTTGGCCAAATGTCAGGCACATAGAAAGCACTCAGTGTTCAAAACCAGCACCATTGCTACTCCCTCCTACAGAGAGACCAAGGCCCAGAGGATGCAAATAACTTGCTCTGGATCACACATATAGTCCAGGATGGAGACAGAAATTGAACCCAGGTGCTCTGGCATCACAGTCAACTTATACTAAATGAATGTATCAGGTCTCTGCTCAGTCCTAGGAAGGAGGTAAAGGTGAATGCCTATAGCAAGTCCTGGCTTAGAGGGAGGCTAGTGCCCTTTGACTTAAGATGGATGATTTGGCCCCTTTGACTTAAGATGGATGATTTGGCATGTTCTCAGAAGCTGCGAAATCTTATGTTTCTTGAGCCCCTTCTGTGTAGCAGAAACTCCTTTATACTGATTAATCCTCACTGTGCTGCAGGCATCAGGTAATACGCTCTCCTTCTGTAAGAGCCAAAAAAAAAAAAAAGGCTTCAAGAATCTATAGAACCTGTGCAAGGTCACCAGTCTGGGCAGCAGAACAGAGGTTGGTCTAATTCCAGAGCTGCTGGCCTGGGTAAATCAGGCACAGCAAGTAGGTTGGCTGGAGTCTGGAATAGTGGAGAGGATGTCAGGAGTTTATGGAGCAGGAACAGCATCCTGCTTTCCTTTCTTTTCTGCTGCCTGCCATGGCCCCATTCCAGAAAGCCAAGCGGGACTGACCTTGTTGTTTGTCAATCACTGGTCACTTCGCTTTCTCACCATGATCACTCAGAATTCTGCCATGCTAATTATTTTGATTCTGGAGCCTAGATCAGACCTAGTCCCACCTACTAACTCTGTGACCTCAAGCTACTTCATCTCTTGAGCCTTACATGGAATAATACGATGAGATTGACTTGACTAAATTGCAGGTAGGATTCATTGAAATGATGCATATAAAGTACTGTAGTTCTTTACTGTATACTTTTTATTTTAAATACTTGTACTTAATGAGATAATTAATCCCTCTGAGCTTGGCTGGTGACCCTGAGGAGTCAGGAACCTTCCCAGTTCATGCTCTCAGCTAGGGGTTTGAGAATATGTCAGTAAGTTTGGCATTTGGCAAAAAGAAGGTGCTCAATAATGTTTGAGTCAGCTTGGCTTCTTCCCCAGAATCAGCAAACATGAGAAGGAGGAGGAGGAGGAAGTGGAAGCACCATGGCAGTCACAGGGCAGCACGGAGCAGCTGCTCAGCAGGGTGCCGGCCTCTCTGCCCTCTTTACTGTGAAAGCGGCGCAGGCCCTGGCTGCTTGCAGGTGCTGGCAATCTGAATGGCAGTTTTCAGCGTCCTCTCTCAAGGAAGCTCTGCTGTCTCCAGGAAACCAGCATCATTTCTCTCTTTAAGAGGAATACACAGGCTGCAGGCTTCTCAAGCAGTGGATGAACCCATTTCCTCTTACCACCTTTGTGGCCTGTCTCCAATTACAAAGTGACCTTGGGTTATGTAGTCGATCTGAGACCCCATTTTTCACACAAATGCTGCAGCTGGGGCCAGATTGATCCTGTCTGCTTATCCAAAGACAGAATATGTGCCCTATGTACCCATCACTTCCTGTGTGTTCAGTCACGTGAGCCCATCCACATCTTTTCTCATTTCTTCCTCAGCTTCTTTGAGGAAGAGGCAGCACCTCCACTCTCCAGGTGAGGAAGATGCTGCAGGAAGAGATCAGGTAATTTGTCTGGTCATATATATCATCACTGAGAGATGATTCCTCAGACATCAAAGCCTACCTCTTAAACACTATGCAACTCCACTTCTCACCATAAATTCTGTTTCCTTCCAGAGGTAGAGTGTCTGGTTGGCTCTCAAGAGTCCTGGGTTCTGGTTCTGACATAGTCTCATATGTGACCCAGGAAGATCCTGGAGTTTTCAGAGCCTCAATTGCTTTTTCATAAATTAACAGTGATAACAGCAATACTAATAACCACAAAATACACGTGTTACCTCATTGACTTCTCACAACCATGTTGGGCAGAGCCAATAATTACCCTCACTTTACAGAGGGAAGGAGGCCCGCAGAGAAGAAGCAATTGCTCGGTTTTGGTTTCACAGTCTGTTTGTAGCTGGACTAGAAGCCAGCCTGGAGTCTGACCCTAGAGCCTGGGTCAAAGTGTTGTGTGTTAGTCAGATTTTTCACTGCTGTGGTCAAAACACCTGACAACAACTTTGAGGAGCAAAAGTTTATTTGGGCTTACACTCATAGGTTCAGTCCATACTCGACTGGCTCCAAGGCAGAAATTGCAGTGGCAGTTAGGATTAGGGTTAGGATTAGGGTTAGGGTAGATCATGGAGAAAAGCCACCCTTGGTAGTATGTGGGGGGGGCATATAAAATTCTGGAGGCCATCGTCCAAGTGACCCACCTCCTCCAGCATTCCCCTCCTCTGAACACTGCTGCATCGGGGACCTTACTTTCAACACATGAGCCTTTGGGGATATTTCAAACCCAAACCATAGCACATTGCATATGTAGCCTTCATCAAGGAGCATAGAGTCACACTGTCATCCCTGAGGCTCCTTCTATATCCAGCTCTAGGATTTTAAAGAGGATACCAGTCAGCACCTCAGGTAGCTGCAACCTTGGTTAAATCACTCCACATTGCTGCTCCACATTGTCCTATCTGTTTCCACTCTCCATCTTTTTGCTCACTCTTTGCCCCTAAGTGCCTCACCCTGTTCTTTCTCTATATTATCTGAGCTCCCTTTCTTTAAGCTCCAATCAAGTCTCATTTTCCCCTAAGCACTCCAGAGACTGTTGGGGATGTCTCTCTCTGCTTTTTTTGCTTATATGACATACCTTCAGGTAACTTTGAGTTGCTACTTGACTCTGAACCTCTGCTCTTGGATGTGGCAGGTACAATGAGTCAGAGGATGATGACTTTACATGCATATTTCACACATGCAGTTGGTGTGCCCTTACCAGGTCCTCAGCACATGTGTGTGTTAGTAACACACATCTTATCACGATCTTAAACAAGTCCAAATTCCCTATTTCCAAACTCAGTTTCTTTCTGTGGTTTTTCCCACCTTCCACTAATTTTTCTACCACCTTTGAGGTCAGTGAGGCTCTAGACTATTCCACAAGAACAGGGTGGTAAACTCCATTATCAGAAGGTGAACAACAAAGCAACTCAAACCCAGCCTCCCCATTGCAGGTTCTCAAACCTAGCAAAAGGGTGATAAGATAGACTTGAATTGGGCATAACTAGTGAGGATCCTTCTCTCATTACATCTCGTCAGAAGGTACATCCAGCCTCTTCCAAAAAGGTGTATAGGATTTGCCATCATGTTAGCTTCACTCCCAAGAGAAGTTCCAGAATGTACTCATCTGGACAGTTGTTGAGAAATATTATGTCTTCAGCTCATTAATGAGACCATGAAGAAGCCAGATTATATACCTTGGGTAAAATCATGAATGTTTGTCTAATATCCATCAGACATTCTCACTTCTCACGCAGCCCACCTGTTCTTGGGTGGGACATTGGCAGAGTATTGTAGATACTTAACAGATGGTGGAATCCAAGAGCAAAGGGATGTTTTCAAAGGAACTTTAGAAAAGGCATCTCATAGGGTAGGTCATGATCGTAAGCCTTTGTTAAGGCTATGTGGGTAGGGAAGAGAGTGGGCCTTCCCCCATATAAACCTTCTAAGAAGTCAATAATGGACATGTCAAAGTTACTGAGGAGGACTCCTTGATCTTAATGGTTTATTACATGAGGAGATCTGGGACAGGAAGGGAGTCCAATAACAATACGTCTGATGGGCTTAACCAATTCAATAGCTGACATCAATAGGATAGTAGATTAAGTAGTAGATAGTATGGATACAGAGTTACACTTGAGTGTTACTAAACTGAGGGTCTTCTCTAATTCTGTTATTGAGCGTGGAAGATATAGAGGGTATAAACTCTGTAAATGAGACAAGGAAATTCAAGCTTGCTCCTACCACACAGTAGACTGTGTGGGAATTCCTTGGGAGATGTGGCCAAATCCCAGAATTATCTGTGGTGGCTCCTTAAATACTATTAAATAGTTCTCTAAAGTAACAGAATGGTAACATTACTTTTTGGTTTTCATTTAATATTAAATGCTCTCTAAGTTCTTCATCAGTTTAGCCTATCCTCTCTGTTGCACGAGGCTGCCTTTACCAGGTGTAATTTAGAGGGATTTGACCAACCTACTCACCCGATACTGATGACTTGGGAAGTCTTGACCCTGACACGAAGGCACAATCTTGTTCCAGCCACTGTCACTTCACCTGTGTCCACAGCCTGCACAGTCCAAAGTGCTGCTCTTTCCCCAGTAGTACTTTCACTTCTGTTTCCCGGGTAAATATTTTCATGGAATGGAGATAATAACCATCTTGAAGAATTGCTGTCAAGGTAAGATGTGATCTTGAAAAGTACATACTAGGAGGCCCATCTGCTGATGCCCAAGATGTGGTAGCTGCTGTAGGTGAGAACACCAAGATTACTGACTCAGAGAGAGATGTTCACTGCTATTATTTCTCCCCAACTCCCCAAAGGAAATCTTATTACTGCAAGCCCCAAATCTCCTTTTGGTTTCCTAGTGTAAAGACTTTGTTGAAAAGGCAAAGAGGAGGAGAGTGAAGTAGCTTGGGTGGTGGTGAAATTCTGCTTTGGAAGCTCTGAACTTACCTTTTAATACACTGGAATGCCTGTCCAAGGTCCTCCTAAGCATGCTTAGCCACTGTTTTTTCTGCCATCCAGCAGGTGCCAGGGACAGTGAAGTCAGAGAGCAGGTGGTGAGCTTCTCAGGATATGAAAAGCTTCCATTGTGGTTCCCATCAATGCTGCACCCTCTGCATCGCCATGATGCTCTCAAGTGCATATTGGTCTCTGCCACACCAGAGTGGCACAGGAGGCCCTTCTGCACTCTGAATGAGGGGTGACTTCATTTTCTTTTTCTAAATAATCTGCAAAGATAATTTAAGAGGCTCTTGGATAATCAAGACTCTATATAGATACAGATACAGATAGAGGCAGGCACAGATATGGATACAGATACAGATATGTGTGTGTGTGTGTGTGTGTGTGTGTGTGTATTATATATATATATATATATATATTACATATACCAAATATACACATTTGGTACTCTAGATTGAATCTAGAAACATTCTATCTATGAGATATATCCATAGCTTTTTTATTTTTTATTTTGAAACAGGGTCTCCCTAAGTTCCTGAGTCTGGCCTCAAACTTGTGCTCCTCTTGTGTCAATCTCCCAAGCACTGGTATTACAGGCCTGTGTTACTGTTCCCATCTTTCTTCTTTATATATTTTTTAAAGTTGTACCCTGCCTTCTATAATGGTGTAGTTGTTTTTGGACTTTTGCTGTTGCTTGTTTGTTGTTTTGCATTGTGGTCTCAGTCTGTCTTGTTTATTGAAGTGTTAGAAGAGGAGATATTTAGAACGATATTCTCCACTAAAATGGCAGGAATTTTAACTGAAATAAATATTAAAATGTGAATAAATATTTTTATTATATTGATGAACGCCGGCGAAGGTTCTGTAAGCTCATGAATAACTCATAGGTCGAAATGTATGGATTTCATGATAAGCAGAGTGTTTGCTTACCATCTTTATAAAACAGGAGTGAAGAAGTAGTTGCCAACAAAGAAAGCAAGCAGAAGTAGAAAATAAAATTCTCTGAATGTCTATAGTGTGCCAGCAATAGAAATTTTCATGTAATTATTATCAGTGAACCGATGATCTCATAAAATAGATACCATTATCCCCACAACAATCTTATAAAATAGATACATTATCTCCGCAATGATCTCACAAGACAACTAGTTATTACTCTCCACTTTTCAAATGAGAAAAATGAGACTTTTCCTCAACTATGCAGCTTTCAATCTGTAAACTGCTTTGTTTCACCCTAGAGTCCATAATTTTGACCAGTGTCTGTTCTGTCTTTAGATTCCCAGAATTAGGTGAAATAAACGTATTTCCATTTAAATGCTATGCAATATCTATTTCCCAACTTAATATTTTCCAAGTTGTTTATAGTGTTTATGCTCTACTGAGGTACAAAGAAAACAAACTGGGATAAATAAAAGCTTGTAAAAGCATTCAGCTTATCACTAACAGCTACTCAGTTATTATATCCCCAGTTGTACAGAAATTGAACAGAGGAAGAAATGAGTGGTGAGCAAGACTTTCAAGCTGGGAGGATCTGAGTTCACAGCTTACTAATTAGCTGTGTCACCTTAGGGCAGATTACTTAATTTTTCTACTCTACAATTTCCTTATCTGGGGAGCAAAATGATATCTCCCTTAAAGAGTTCTCATGAGGAACAAAATTTTTGAAGTATGTAATGCACTTAGAACAAAGTATACTTGACACATAGTAGACTGTAAGAAGGAAACTGTAAACATTTTGATTATTTATTCACAAATATGCCATCCTATGCCCTGGGCCTCTAGGGGATGTTGGTTTATTTTTAAGTAGTCTAGTTGTTTAAAGACACTTGCACTAACCCTCGCCAGTAAACTGGAAAAGAGTTAAGAAAATATCTCCACTTGAAAGGCCACCTCTTGGCATCACTCCCTCCATCTTGAAAATTCTAAGATTTATGACCCTCCCAGATACAAAGACCGGCCTTGCCAAGAACAACCTGTTCAATACTTTCTATAGAAACCACCCTACCTGAAAAACAAAAAGTCCAACTGCCATAACTGCTTGAATGAGAATGCTTTCTTCCCCTTTGCGATTTAATGCTATCACCCAATCAGTTTAAAGGTCATCCTACCCTATCCAATCAAGCAACACCAAGGCATGGAAATCCCTGCTTGCTTTTCCCTTGAAAAAACTCCGCAAGCCCACTATTGGGGTCGGACAGTCTTCTCACTTAGGGGGATTGCCTGCCCGTGCTCGAGCTCGTTAATAAAAAGACCTTTCTGTTTTTGCATCTGTGCCAAGTCTCTGGAGTTCTTGGGGGGTTGCACGGACCAAGCATTACACACTATGGGAAAAAATTCTTCAAAATATCCCACTGGGAGAGAGAGATTCACAAATATTACTTTCACTTGCAAAAGCGGGTGACTTTCCTCCAAAGATAGCTACAATTGGTAATTTTTTCATATCCCTATCTCTTCACATTCATTGGATTTTCAAGAGAAAAATAATCCATACAATATGTTTCAAAACACACACACGCACATACACACACACACACACACACACACACACACACACATACACACACAGACAGACTCACAAACATCACCTTCATCTGCAAAAGTGGGTGACTTTTCTCCACAGATGACACACTTTATGATCTTCAAAATTTCCATCCCTTCAAATTCATTGTATTTCCAAGAGAAAAATAATCCATGTGAGATGTTTAAGCAGAGACTTAGAGAAAAGACTTGCAACTGTTAGAAATCCTCATTTCTTCTTACCTTTCCATCTAAATGTTGAGAAACCCTTGGTGACTCTTGATAAGGTGTTGCCAAACTGTTTTCTAATCTCTTGCCCTTATTCCTCCCTGCCTGCTAACCCCTGCTCAGAGCTACTTAATTATCTTGGGCCCAAGTTCCAGGGTTTTTAGTTGCCTGTTTAAATCAATGGAGTGTTCAAAGTCAAGTTTCAGAAGGCAAACAAGGGAAGCTGCTACTTTTAAGGTTTTTTCTTTGCTTATCTTCTTTTTGAGAAGAACCTCCCATTTTTGAACCCCAATAAACTCTCTACACTCACTCCTTACTGAAAGGACATTTCATTTCACCAATTAACAGCACTTATTTTTAGCAAAGAAAAAGACCTAAAGCCTCTACCCAAATCCCTTTGATCACTTGTTTTCAATGAAATAAAACAATAAATGTAAGGCAGAAATAATAGCATCTAAGGCCTTAATTGAGTGTTTCATAATAGAACAAGCATTTAATGAATTTTCACATTTTCCTTTCCTATACTTATAACATCTTGACACATTTGTTGTTTGTCAGGGTGGGAAGTGTTTCGAAGGGGAAATTGGCGAAAGGAAATGCGGCTGGCTAGTTTAATTATTTCTCTTTGTGTAGAACAATATCCCTTTGTAGTCTAAAGCCCCAGTGCATTACCCTGTATAAATTGCTTTGTTAGTTTTTTTACCCAGTGGAAAGGAGGAGGAGTGAGCATTAATCTAACTAACTCTACCTAGGGGAACAGGAACAGCATCACGGGAGTGTGTTTGATGGGATTATTAGATTCATTTTTGGTTTCTGGGGGTCTGTTGAATAAAGGGCATACTTGATTTTGTATTCCTAATTATAAACCTACTTCCACCATTATGCATATCCTTATTTTGTGGTAATTCAGGATGTGGAAGGGTTCTCTTCATTTGGGAAGATTAATTATTTGCACTTGTGCTCTGAAATCCTACAAACCAAGGGGGTTCTGTATAGAACATTCATTAATCATTCTTTGTAAATGTTCTCAGCTCTATGTGGGAATCAGAGTAACTCATAGTAATGTAAAACTGTACACATTCAGCTTGTCCACCCCCACCTTGAACTTCCACACTCAACTTCTGATTCAGAGGGTCTGGAAGGGTTCTGTTGTCTGTAGTTTAAGAAATGTAGCAGGTGATTCTGATGGTAATCAATGTTTAGAAGCACAGAATCTGGAAGGATGGCTCTTATAGTTTAGTGTGTGTCAAAATTCCCTGGGCTCAGTTAGCTGAGCCCTGTTCCTACAGTTTCTGTCCTTGCCAGTATGTCTGGAACAGAGCTTCAGAACTTGTTTCCACCAAGTTCCCAAGACATGCTGAACCAGTGTCATAAACTACAAGCAAACTATGAGCTATTGGCCAAATCCAGACTGCTTCCTATTTTTGTGAATATTTTTTTCCTAGATCATAAATGTTCTGAGCAGACATATATCATGGAAACAACCAAAACAGTCTCAGTCATTCCAGGAACATTTATTGCAATTGTGACCAAGGCTGGTTCTTTCTTTGTTAACACTCCAGACAAATATAACCACACAACTTATATCACCCAAGGGCAGACGGGTGGGTATAGGGGTTAATGCAATCTGGAAAGACAGGTTGGGCAGTCCATTTACCACTGAGTGTGGTTGGCTGTGTCAGTGTCTTGGTCTGGGTCACTTGCAAGTTCAGTCCAGATCTTCAGGCTGACCTTAACTTCACCACACTGAGCGGATCCAGCAGATAGTCTCACTAGACTGAAGGTAAGGAATTGCCTGACAGCTACCAGCTGAGCTGACCCAGTTAGTGTTAACCTCATTGATAGTGGTCAGAATGGCAAGACTCCATGGGGGATGAAGCTTCGGGTGTTTAGTCTCAGTTGCCGGGGGTTCTATATAGTCCTTGGTTGCCGGGTGTTAGCATTGATTGCTGAGGGGAGTCCTGGTTGTGCTTGCAGCTGCACGTCACTCCCTTGGGTGCTTCCCATTGTGCCTGCGCATTGCACTTACTCCTGGGATTTGCCTGTTACACCGGGTGTGGCCTCAATTCGTATTTTGGGAGTCAACTCCTTCTTTGACATTAGTGGAGATATTTTGTATGTGTTCTATACAATAAGCATGCCCATCATTTGTTTGTTTTATATGGCTGCCCTTACAATGCAATGACCTCACTGAGTAATTGAAACAGAAACTGTATAAACCATAAAGACTAAAATATTTACTATCAAGGACTTTATAGGAAATGTTTTCCAAACCCTGATCTAGGAGATGCATTCAATCTTCAGCTTTCTTCTAGGAATTAGAGCTACTCAATAAAATACAGGATGCCCAGTTAAATTTGCTTTAGATAAATAATTTTTATTGTATGTCTCAAATATTACATGGGCAAATTTATGTCTCATTTCATTGCCCTTAAATGAGCCACTGGCCACAACCAGAGGCAAGGTAGCATTCAGTGGGGTATGTCCAGGGGGGGTACAATGTGCATAGATAAAACTGTGGGAAGGAACGTGGGGAGAATGGAAGATAAGTACAGGTCTCATTTACACACACTGGGGATATGATCAACTCTGGAGGCAGGCCCCTATCACCCCAAAGCAAGATGGAACGAGGAGGAATCTGCAAAAATCTGTGTCTTGGAAAGCAGAGTGGAGAAGGGCATGTGGGTGCCCAGAAGGCTCTGGTTACAATAAGGTCCACCCCTCTGCACCTGCACTTTGCCCCCTTTCCCTCAGACACATCAGTAGCTGATCACCAGAGATTCAACCAGTTTATGCTTCTGATACCCCTTGTCATAGTTAGATATAAAATGTCCCCCCAAAAGCTCATTTATTAATATTCAGGGTTGATATAATTGAGTCATGAGGATTGTAATCTCAACAGTGGATAAATCATTTGTAATGGATTTACCTGTGTGGTATCCAGGAGGCCGGTAGGGTGTGGCTGGGGGAGGCAGTCCCTGAAGGTGCAGCCTTGGGAATTATATGTGGCCCCTCATTCCCCTGCTGTCTCTTTCTCTCTTGCTTCTGGCCTCCATGACGTAAGGAGAGCAGCCCATGTGCTCTCCCTCTGCCTCCTGCTGTTATGTCCTGAGATCCGCAGTCCCCAGTCCCACATGGACTAAACCTCAAACTGTAAGAAAATAAATCTTTTTCCTCTAAGTTGCATGGTCAATCTTTAGATTATAACTACAAGAATTATGATGGATACACCCCTAGGACGGAGTCATTAGAACAGATGATCTATTTCAGAGATGGCATGGAGCTAATTCCATGCATGCCTATGTGATATTCTGGAATTGCTTTCAGAGGGTTCAACTTACATATGAAATTTTGCCTTCTTGCAGGAAGGAATCCTGTTATACTACATCCCCCATACACATTCAATATTTTAGTAAGATAAGTGGTCATGGTTTTTAGTATTCTTTCATGATATGCTGACCATTGTGTCTAAGATAGGAAAAACACGTGTTATGTAAATGCTGGTTTAAGAGATCATATGGATTAGTGAGGAGTAAAACAGACTCGGGAATAAAATAGAGTCTAAATTTGAGTCTGCAGATTTGACTCTTAGACATGCCATATTGCTCTTGTACTGCTCTTTTGGGCTTGTTTCTTACATATGACCTCAAGCGAAGGCAATGTATTCAATTAAACTCAATGTATTCAAATGAAAAAAATGAGAATAATAGGTCCTCTACCATAGGGTTGTGGTGAGGATTAGCGAGAGCGTGCACATGAAGTGTTCCACACAGAGCCTGCTCATGGTGAGTGCTCAGTAAATGGGAGTCTGTTAGTATTGTTCCTTAACCTAAGTTATTATGAATATAATATATGTTATTATGAGTATATACCAAGAGGAATGAACAAGACTTGTATATGAGCATTCAAAGCAGTTTTATTTTTAATTACTAAAACCAAGAATAGCTCAAATATCCATCAAGTAAACCACTAAGCGCATGGTCTAGTACCTATTAGATCTCAAACATATGGTTTTTCTTTCTTCCTTGTCATGGTTTGATTGTCCTCCAAAGCTTCATGGGTTCAAATATAATTCCATTGTATTAAGAGGACAAAAACTTAATCTGACTATGGGAAGTGATTAAGATTAAATAAGGTCATCAGGGTAGAACCCTCTTGATTAATTGAATCCTGGTGTCTATATAAGAAGAGGGAGAGAGACCAGAGGAGATATACAGACACACACTTCCAGTCTCTTGCCATGTGATGTTCTGTGTTCCTTCAGGACTCTGCCAGCAAAAAGGTTACCAACAGATGAGGACCCTAGGTGTTGTACCTCTAGAATGATGATCTCAAATAAACTTATTTTATGAGGTGGACTGCCTCAGCTATTTCATTATAGTAATAGGAAGTGGACTAATACATTCTAGAATGGGAACATTTAGAAAAACTTGTAAAAGTTCACCCCTTCATATATACATACCTGATTTTTTTGACAAATGTCCAGAGTCAATGCAAGGGAGAAGAATGATCTCACAGCAAAAGGTGTGAACAATTGGATATCCACATGCAACAAAACAAAACAAAAATCCCTGAAACACATATCAATACCTTACACCATATACAAAAATTAACACAAAGTGGAATAAACCTAAATGTCAAGCTTAAAACTGTAAAACTTCTAGACTGAGATATAGGAATAAACCTTTGTGACTGTATGTTAGGCAAAGATTTTTTAAATAAGGGACAAAAAGTGTAGTCCATAAACAAAATAAATTGTATTTTATAAAAAAAAAATTATGAATTTCTCTTTGGTAGATTCTGATATAAGAGAATAAAAGAAAAGCTACAGATAGGAAGAAAATGTTGCAAATCACATATGTAATAAAGTGTTTATATTTGAATTCTAGAAAGAACTGTCAAAACTAAATAACTAAAACAATTTAAAAAATGGACAGTATATTCCAACCCAATTTTTTAAAAAATGGACAAAATATTCCAACAGACAATTGAGCAAATAAGGTAGTTGGATAGCAGATGAATACAAGAAAAGATGCCCATTATCAATTAGTTACTAAAGGAATGAAATTTTGCATCAAAATGAGATGTTACTACACACTCATTAAAATGAATCAAATTTAAAAAAAAAATGAAAACTGTCATAGCAATGCCAAATGAGAGTAACTGGAACACCTCTGCAATGCTGGTGGAGGTAAAAATGATACAGACACTCTGGAAAACAGTCTTGCAAATTCTTACCTAATTAAATAAGCATGTACCAAATGATGCAGCCACTCCAATCCTGTGTATTTACTAAGAGGAATGAACAATACATCCATACAAAGACTTGTATAAGAATGTTCTTGCAGCTTTAATTTTAATTACCCAAACCAAAGAATAGATCAAATATCCATCAAGTGAATGAATACATACATTGTGGTATACAGTACAACATTACTCAGCAATAAATGGAATTGTTGATTCACCAACAACATAGTGGATCTGATAGTGCCAGTCATCTTCCTGCCCCTTGGTCTGCCACCTTTCTGGCAGAAATGCTAGAAAATGCATACTATCCCTGGTTGGCTCTGGAACAGGGAGGGAGGGTTTACAAAGGGGCACAAGGGAACTTTCAGGGTGATGAGTGTATGCATTACCCAGTGTTAGGTTTTGGTTTGGAGTGTGTCTCCCCATCCCTGCCAAGCTCATGTGTTGAATGCATGTCCCCAGTGCAGCCAAGTTCAGAGGTGGGGCATGGCTAGAGGAGCTGGTTCACTGGGCGTGGCCTTGAGGACTATATCTGCCCTTGGCCCCCTCTTTTCTCTCCCTCTGCTTCCAGCTGTCATGAGTTCAGCAGCTTTTCCCCACCACACAGTGATATCATGATGTTTCTGCCTTGGAGCTGCCAACTCTGGACTAAACCTCTGAAACCATGAGCTGAAATAAATGTTTAAGTCCTCTAAGTTGCTCTTGTCTTGTATTTTAGTTACAGCCATGAAAAAATAGCTAACACATCTTGAATGTAGTGTTCATGGTTGTATACATGTAACAAGACATATCAAAGTTTATTAAGTATGTGCAGTTTATGGTATTTTTTGCCTGTACCCTCAATAATGCTATGCAAAAAAAGTAATAAAGTCCAATAATTCATCTCCTGGTTTCATTCACTCTTCACTACCTCCATGTTCCTATCTAAGAATCAAGGCTGAAGCTCATGCTGACTCACTTTGGCAACAACTGCATTTATCTAGACACTATAGCTGTGTGCTGTTGGCTTCCTGCCTCCTGGTGGGCTGCCTTTCTGGCAACTCTGATCTCTGCAAAGTGTGTCCTGAGTCTACACCACAGAGTCAGAAGCCAGCCTGGCCCTGCATTGACAACTGGCCCCTCACCCTGCCAGAAGGCCTGTCTGCTGTCCAGGTCCCTGACTTGCAATCCTGAGGCCATGACACTGAATGCCTCTCATGTCCTTTGCTGGAATATATCTGCATCTCCACAGGCTTCTCTTGTCTTTCTGAGCAAGGCTTTTCCATCCTGATCCAACCGATGGCTGGCAGAACAATCCTGATTTAATTTGTCTGGAAATGAGGCCTCCCAGTTAAGAATTGAAGCTGGTGTCATTGAATCAATATCATTCCCCTTGGTTATCTGCCCTGATGATCTGACAGGATCTGGTGAGGGCAGATTCAGAACAGGCAGAGAGATGGCTTAGTCCTTCTCAGTGCTATCTTGTCCCAGAGAGGTGGCTACAGGCCAGGCAGACAGAGAGGCCCTCTCTCTGTCTAATGGGTTTTAAGGACACCACCCTTCACTGGTGGGCTAGCTAAGAAAGCCCAAGCATTGCAGGTCAATACACACTTGTTCTTGGCAGGATCAAGGTTTCTTAACTAACAGGGCAGAGAACACAGTCCCTACTAAAACCTGACACCTTGAGAATGTCTTCTCCTTCCTTCTTCTGCCCTCTGCTGGGCTGCTAAATCCACTTCACTACAGCATCCCAGAGCTTACTGGAGCAGATCCCAGAACACTTAACATGAGCTACTGCAAACCCCTGCTTCCTCCTGGGGCAATATTCATTGATCAGAAACAATAAAAGTATCTACTATGTGCTCTGTCCTGCAGTGAACACTTTCAGTATGTTGCCCATTCAAGCCTCACAACAACACTGTAAATCAGCAGTTACTATTCACATTTCACAGCTGAGCAAGTTGAGTATTAAAGACTGATGTTTCCCAGGTCCTTTGGAATCACCTAGAGACTATACTAAATGTAGATTATGGCTCAGCTGGGCCTATGATTCTGCATTTTTAGTCTGTTCCCAGGAGAGTACCCAGAAACTGCAAGTCTTCCAATTTAATCAGCTAAGAGAGGAGAGATGGGGTTGAACCTGGTTCTGTAGAATTCCAAGGCCTGAACCTATGCACTTGCCAGACATCATGGGGGGCACAGGGGATGCTGTGCAATAAATCTGGACTTAGTACTGCCTTTGAGGATTCCCCAGCCTGGTCAGGGAGGCAAACAATTTTACCAAGCAATAAAATGTGCTAAGTGCTGCATTAATGGTGTGAACAAATTCTGGATGGGTGCCAAGGGAAGGAGATCTGAGCCCCTAGGGAAGAAGAGAATTGTCATCACAGGAAATTTCAGTCTGAGCAGGCAGTCAGGGCAAAGTCTCAAAGCTGAGATGCTGTGTG